>JANBTM010000121.1:0-33486 GCA_027578695.1 Coemansia sp. RSA 1365 | reverse complement strand
TTCTTAATAGGCCTTACTGCGCAGTTCAGTGTATCTTCTTTTAGACTCAAGAAGCATCAGCTACAAATCAATACCACCATGCCCAAACACGATCCATTTTCTCCAAAGGCTGTTGCAAACCGTATAAAGGCAAAGGGCCTTCAGCGGCTGCGCTGGTATTGCCAGATGTGTGAGAAGCAATGCCGCGACGAAAACGGCTTCAAATGCCACTGTGCATCAGAGTCCCATCAGCGACAGATGGCAATATTTGCTGAAAATCCCGAGAGATATGTCGAGCAATTTTCCCAGGAGTTTGAAAATGCATATCTGTCGATTTTGTCTCGGCGCTATGGAACGAAGAAGGTATTGGCTAACCAGGTATATCAAGAAATTGTTGCTGACAGACAGCATCTACATATGAATGCAACGCAATGGGATACGCTAGGAGATTTCGTCAAGCACCTTGGGCGTGCAGGCAAATGCAGAGTAGAGGATTCGGAACGTGGATGGATGATTGAATGGATTGACGTTAGCCCTGAAGCACTTGCCCGTAAAGCTGCCATTCAGAAGAAAGAGCGTCAAACCATGGACGATGAACAGGTGGAACAGCGGCTGCTTCGCGAACAAATGAAGCGCGCAAAGCAATTGCGCCCGTCAAATGATACTACTAATAGAACAGCGTATTCGCGGTCAGAGCCAGCAGAGGTCGTCAAATTAGATGCAGACAAACCTATTAGATTTGGTCTTAAGACAATGACTACGCATGCATCTTCCGGCATCAACTCTTTTCTAAAGCCGGCTAGGCCGTCTCTTAAGGGAGGAAAGGGTTTTGTAAAATCAAACCCGTTCAAAAAGGCTACCGGATCCTTGTCTGTAATACAATCCAGTAATACTGAGGTTGACGGTCGTGGACAGGGCAGCACTGCACCCAAGCAGCCGCCGAAGAAAATGACCGCTGTGGAGGAGATAATGCAGCAGGAATTGCGACACAAGGAAGCACGCAGGACCAGATCGCGGTCTCCCAGCCGTGATAACCGCCGACGCAGCCAATCTCCTATGTAAACAATCAATTATAAAAGAATGAGCGCACTCAGTTTGTTTAACAATGAAGTCATATTTTCAGCCTGTAAATTTAACATCATCAAAAGGTCTACATTACAAGTGCTGGAGCGACTAGAGCCGGTTCGCTTGACGCCGTGCAGTAGCAAGCTTGTTTCCAGTGCGATCCATATCCTGATCGAGCTCGGTTAAAAGTTGGTTCTGCAGATCAAGCTCATTGCCAATAGCAACGCCCATCTCACGCTGGCGACGCAGCAGTGTACTGAACTCCGCAACGGCTTGATCTTGCTCTTGCATTCTGTCGCTCTGTAGTTGTAGCAGGCCTTGATTATCGAGACCTCTTGTTTCGTTTGTTTCTTGTGGCGGGTTGCTATTGCCAAATATTCTGCGGCTGCGGGGCGCTTGTCTAGATATTGTGCTAGAATCACCCATTCCTTGTTGTGCAAGGCCATGTGACCGCATAGGTATTGTACCAGGCATATTATACGAGGTCGTAGATCCCGCCGCTGTGCTAGTTCCAGCCCTTCCAAGCACACGAGTGTTGTTACTACCCGAAGACGCGCCTTCCAGCAATGCTGTCCTGTCACTATTACCCGAGACAGCACCTGGTCCCATTACTATCCGGTTCAGATTTGACTTTTCCTCGTTCAGCCGCATTAGCATATCCTGGCGCCGCAGTAACTCGCCTGCAGTGAGTTCAGACTTTATATGCTCTAGACCTTGCTCTAAAGTCTTGATACTACGTCCAAGCTCTGCAACCAACCGTTTGGCCTGTAGTAGAGATTGGTGAGAGACTGAAACCTCGTTGCGTGTGAGCGCATTTTCCCGACGGAGTATGTATTGGCGAATGTCTCGTACCACCTGTTCGGCATCGCGGTGGCTGCTTAGCCATGATGCAGGCGTTACCCAGCTCACATCCGAGTTTACCGACCCGGTCTCTGAACCCGTTGTGCTCATGTTGGGCGGCAGGTTCTTCCCAGCAAGATACCTTGAACCCTTGGTAGCTGGAGCGAGAAAACTCTGTAGCGCCTTGGAATTGCGCCATCTCTCGTCTTCGCTAATCACCATGCTCTGTATATAACGCTCTAGTGCATGTCGTCGCTCCTCGACAAACTCCAAATCACCATCAGAACTACCGCTACCAATAGCGGGAAGTTTGGAAAACCACGAAGTTAGTGATTTTGGTGGTAGCGAGCCAGGCGTAGGCGTTCCAGGAAACTCTCTACTCAGCTCGTACTCTAGGACTAAGAAATCGTTATAACGATGCCACACTGTCCAAGAACGAACAGGTCCCTGCACCTGAAGACCATATACGATGTGCGTGTCTGGCTCATTGCGCGTTTCAGTTTGTGGTATTTTGACGTAGCGGATTTGCTCCATTTTTAGGTCTGACAGGGATGGAGCAATGTCCTCCCCAGCCTTCCTTAACCGGCTATCGCTAACTCGAGCTCCACCTGCGCGGCTATGTGGCGGGTTTCTTTTTGATAATATGTTGATATGTAAGGTGCTAGTTATGTTCGCTGTGTTGTTGAGATGGTAGGTGATTATTACTAGCAATGAGAAAGCTACAATTTCTTTTAAAGCACCTCTTCCAAAGAAGAAAGAAAAATATCAACAGGCCCTTGCCCGGTTGTGCGCATTGTGGCTTATTTTAAGACTATACACCCTTGAAGCCCAATTTGTCATCCTGCCTTTAACCGAAAAACATTTAATTTGTATGCCATCCTTCAGCAAAAAAAAAATCCAGAGTCTTTAAAGCAAAAATTGACAAAAATACAAGATCAATTGGTTTGCTGCTGTGTCTGCCGACCTTCCTGACTGATAACCTGGATGTTGGACATGTGCGCAAGATATAAATCTCTTCCAGAGGGTTCTTTAAGCATATTTATCGACGACAAGTCCTTTGACGCAGCAACAACTTCCATCTGCTCCACAAGTCGTGTAACCTCACTGACTTGAGCACGTACGTTGGCAATAGTTGTGGAAGCCGAGTCTTTGAGCACCTTCTGCGAAATCTCAGAGATATGAAGATTCTCGTTAAGAGCACGTAGCCGCCGAACCCCACGTTCGACCTTTGAAATGTCAAAATCCAGCCTAGATTTTAGAAGATTGTTTGCAATTAGCTGCCTTCTTACATCTTCCAGTTCCTTGTCTAGCTCCGCCTCATCTTCGGCATACATTACATTTCCACCAGTCGCATCGGGTGTACGGTGTGGCAGCACAATATAGTCTTCAAGACCTTGTGGGATATTGAACAGATTGCGAAGTGCATACAGCTCGAACTTGTCAAAGTTCTTATCCACAGCATGCTCGAGGAGTGTCTCTGCCTGGTTGACTGCCTGGCTGGTTGCCTCGCCACTTCCTTGCTCCTTCTCAACAAACTTGCTCAGTGCATCGGTAGCGCGATATATTGTGTCATTAGCCGCATTAATGATTTCGTCGATAAATGATATTGGAAGAAACCCAAAGTGTTCCACAATTAGGCTCTGTGCCTCTTCGCTAGGCGGGTATATACACTTGAACCGTGGCTCAGCATGCTTTCCGGGCGTCGCACCAGCAAAGAAGTCATTTAGAATGTCATTGTCAGTGCGAATTGCTTTGCTCGGCGTGCTTACCGCATTAACAGCGGCTATGTTTGTCTGTGGCGACTGCTCTTCTTCCATGGCAATTGGCACTATGGCTGCTGTGTCTGCAATCTCCATGTCTGGTGTGGATTTTGCTGGCGTAGCGGCGACATTTTCCACAAGTGTTGTCGGATGTGTGTCCTCAGTCATTGCTATGTAAAGTACAAATTCAAAGGCCACTATAAGCAAGGAAATAGATAATTTCAGCTATAAAGTAAACAAAGTCCTTTGGGTTTCCATGTGAACACTTGTGTCCAACAACAATGCAGGCTCGAGTCGAGCAAAGTCAGCCGAGTCGACCGAGAATAAGGTTTTTGTGAGCCGCAGTACATTTACAATTGGATGGCGGCTTCGGTCTTCTGGAACTCTGAAGTATTAATTGACTTTGCCGCAATGGCAGCCGAGTTTGCGGCAACGGCCTGTGGGTTCTGGCCTGGCTGCACAATAGCAACATAACTTGCCGGGAAAAGCCCTTCACGCCCATCCTGTGTTGTACCCCGCCACCACTCACTGGGTTTGCCCCAGATGTCTACCTTACTGCTCACAGCAACCAAATCCCCGCGCTTAAATCCAAGTTCGGCCTTGGATTCACCAGCAAAGTCGTATTGCGCCTGCGCAATCTCCATACCAATCGCTCGCATTGCCTGAACTGGGCCACTAGTAGTCTCGCCAGATGCGCCGTCTAATGATGAGGCTATCTGTTGTGCAGTGAGTCGACGCTGACGCGAGGCAATCGAGCGTATTGCCTTGGTCATCAGGTAGGGTAAACCTACAATAATTGCTAGAAACACAAGTAGTGAACGCTTACTAACGCGCGAGCGCTTTTCGTATTCTGCAAATTTCCCAGCATCTAGATCGTTTTTGTTGACGCTCACGGGCTGTCCTGTAATCCGTGAAACAAGCCTCCGGATACTATCATAGGCAAATGTCGACCCGACTGCGCTTGACAGTGAGTTTCGTAGCATGCCAAACTGATCCATTACTCCAAGAACAGCCATAAACGACGAGTGTGTAGCAAAATATGTAGACTCAAGCATGCGTGCAAACCCGCCAAACGCACCAACTAAAGATTCGACCAGTTGGAATGTGCTGCGTGTCGAAGAATCGAGCTGTTGCGTCAGTGACATGGGGCCTTGTGGTCCCATTTGCCCCGTAGGCATTCCATAACCGCCTGCCATTCCATATCCACCCATGCCACCGTAACCGCTCATACCGTAGCCGCCCATGCCTCCATAGCCGCCATAAGATCCCATCCCGCCATACCCACCATAGCCGCCGTATCCACCTCCATAGCCTCCCATGCCGCCGTATCCACCGTATGACCCCATTCCATAGCCACCCATACCGTTGCCTGGGTCTATAGCTGCGCCTGCAGTGGGATGGACCTGACTCATGGAATTCCCTGTTGCTACGTTGGAGTCAGTAGCAGCTGTAGCCGGTAGCGCCGGTCCTTCTGTCACCGCTCCCCCTTGGGTCTCGTTTCCATTGCTTTGCTCCCAAGGTTTTGGTGGAGAGGCCATTCTGCCACAATTTGTGTGTGCTCGTAGTATCCAAAACTATCGGAAAGGAATACTTGTGTAGAAGAATTAGACAAAAGATAATAACATGAAATACAGCTGTCAGAATAGAAATTTCCCCCTACACTTTAAGCGGGAAACCTGGTCAGAAAAGCGCCGCTCCCGCGCCAAGCACGTGCAATAATTTTTGATATTGGATTTCTTGATCAAATGTCCCTAGTTATCTGCCTTGGTTTTCTAGAAGCTGTGGTAATGGATCTCATAAAAGCACTACCAAGCGCTGTCCAACATAATTGTTTGGGCACACTCTACGTAGCTTGTACAGGAATCGCCAATATTTACGCGGTCGTATGGTATTATACCATGTTCTGGGCATAATCGTGGCTCGACATATTTACAAGCTTGTGCGTAAGAGCACATGCGCCTGTTGGCTGCTGTGCATGAATGGATGTGGTGGTGTAACATTGCTAACCGGTCATAGCCAACCTCTTATTTTTTTTCAGCATATTAGCGTACAACATTTTCTGTTATTTTGCTAAGGGTCCCCAACCCAAAGAAATTCTGTCGTGTGTACTCGGCGGTTATTATTTTTCTTTATATTGCGTTGCTATCGATTATAAAAGTGTACACTTTTTATCTACATAGAACCCGTTTCCAAAAATTAAAGTGTGCTATCCGCTATTTATTATATCTCCCGCTTGTAAAATTTTTACAGAGCCATTATTCTGTGCTGCTGATCTAGTTGGACGGATGGATAAAAATCCCAATATTAACTTGGCAGAACTTACACAGTCCGATTCTGCAATAGCCGGATCTGAACAGCAGCGTCAACAACAACAACAAAGTGCAGCTGTACCGCCGACTTCAATGCAGATGCCGACCAGTGGAAGTTTTGCACTTTATCCAACACCCTCATATATGCAGTCTACAACGTTGACAACTCCAAGCAGATCACCTTCAGCTGGCGAATATACTTTTGGCAATCCAGGGGCGCCTCCAATATTTCCAAATCATACCAATACCATACACCAAACGCTGTCAGATTCACACAATATCCAGCCATTATCGCCAATGCTTCCTACCAATGCAGCATTCCTCAGTACGTTGGGATTGCCAATCGGTCACTCATACTCAAATCAGACAGTGCCAATGGGATCGCAGCCTTCGCATCAAGGATCCGATCAAGGCACGCCTAGCAGGTCTACTGGGCACTTGGATCTGAATAAACCAAAAACAAAACCACGCCCTCCTCGTAACAAGAACAAGTTTAAACGTTTCCGCAATGCTTTTATCTACTTTGTAAACGACCAAAGGTAAGCATCAAAAATATAACTTATTTGAATATGCCAGTCCTGAATGTTTTACGTATTTACACAAGTGGATAATATCAGAACAACGATGCACACTTGCCATGCTAATATGTGTTATTATTTACTTCTACAACTTTTATCTAGAAATAAGGTCGATGATGAGACAAAAAAACTCAAAAACCGTGAGTTTTTGCAACTGATGAGCGCTCGTTGGAAGAATATGTCTGAAGAAGAACGTAGACCATATAAATTGCAGGCAGATGAGGACAAGAAACGATATAAAGAGGATGTTGAAAGGTTTGGCAAATATGAATCGCTTCCGCGTCGATACGACAGATATCGTTCAGTATCCAAAGCAGATCTCCATAAATCTGCACCATATTTTGTGCCTACTGCAAATCCTTCTACCATCTTCCCAGCTGCGCCCAATCCCGCATATTGCGGTGGTTACAGAGACATTGCGCCCGCACAAATGAGTGCCCACACGACATACCCTTTCTTGTATAATACGGGCGTTCAGAAGGCACCATCATTTACTAGTTCGCAGATAAGAGGCGATTCAAACAACTATCCAATTAATCCGCAATATTTAGCAGTACCAAACATGGCTGGTACTTGGCCACAACAACAACAGCAGTTTCTTGCACCACCACCGGTCAACCAAAGTAACTCGGGATTGACCTATGCGTCGAGTAGCAATCCGAGCGGCGCACACTCACCGCTTAACTCGGCAGGTGGCTATTTGGGCTCCTCGCCAAACATGGAAAATAACCGCGAGCTAATGAACTCTGGAGCTCAAAACAACAGGTTACTATCACAGCCTACTGAACTGAATAGCTATGACATTTCTACATTTCTTCAGCAGCTACAACAGTTGCAGCAGCATCAACATCAACAATAGGTGCAACAATAAACCCAGAATCAAACGAATATCAAATGGACAAGGCTATAGTAAAGCTAATGGCTGATCAAGAACCATAACTAGTTTGTTAGTTACAAACGCCTTATAGCCCTACCGTCGATCAAATACTTTTAAACTTTTATGCTTGGCTTCCCATTGTATATATTTTGTCTATTGCAGATTTGTAATATAAAATATTATCGTATTATAGAAGAGATTCTCTGAAATGGCCGATCGGCACGCACTTCCGGAGCACACGCTGCTATCGGTTGAGTATCCAGGATATGTAGTCGACACAGACAAGGCGATTGAATCAATCGGTGGTAGTAAGAAGCTAGCACGAGATACCACAGAAAATGTTGGTATGCCAATTGAGCTGCGGTACAGGTACAATGATCCCACGTCTCACCCGATAAACGGCGAGATTATACCCACTCAAAACCTACTGGTGAAGGTTACACGTCGTGTTCGAAGACCGAAGGGAAAGAATGACACTACCACTCGCGAGGAGCGCACAAATACAACAGCCGAGGTAGTTGCAATTATCGATAAAACAGTGCGGTTTCGCAAGCTTGCTGACTTTCAATATCTTACGACAAAGGCTGATCCGATATCGCAATTTTCTGGTGCTTTTATGAATATCAACGTTGATGAGTTGAAGCAATTTGGCGCAAGCGATGTTTTTGATAAAACTATAGGTGCTGGTGCTGGATATATCCCGGCTCCATTTATTGACTACAATGGTTGGCCATCTCAATACCGTGTTATGAGCAGTCAGAAACTGCAGAAGCCAAATGAGGAGCCTGCAGCTGAAGACCCAACACATAAGCTGAGAAATCCGCGTAACAAGTCAGAGTTTAATAGGGTATACGTCAAGTTTCATACTGATCCCACGCCTATGTGTGCTTTGCCCGAAGTCGAGAAAGATCGCGTATTAGTACCTGCAAATATCGCAAAGAAGGTGGAAGAAATTCTTGCTGAGACCCCAATAGTCAGCAGAAATGTAATGGATGTGCTGATGCCGTCTGAAGAATGCGGTGGACTTAAGACAATTGCATTTATGCCAATATATGCATATCTGATGGATTCCGGTCCATGGCGCAGCTGTTGGATTCGCTTTGGCTACGATCCACGTACTGATCCAGAGGCCTGCAAATACCAGATTCTAGATGTTCGTCGTGGTAATCTAAATTTGCCTGGTGGCCGCCCCCGTCTCAACCCACGGGGAGGATCCCGGCAGGCACCACCATCAGAAGGTGCTCGCATAGTCAGAAGGGTGGGCAACTACATATTTGATGATGAGGCTGGTCGACAGGGTATAGGAGGAATATTCCAGCTAATGCATGTACAAGTGCAGCCAGTCAGGGATCTTATTGACTACAGCAAGGGTCGACGGAAAACTTGTTGCGAAAAATCTGGGTGGCTACAACCATCACTATTAAAGCTTATGCGCAATAAGGTGCGCATACTCAAGCATTTTTATGATGGCTCTGAACAAGCAGCGCAAGAAATACCAGTTGATTACGAAGAGCTAGACAAGTCTATTAAGGCCGATCGCGAGAAAGAAGAGCATATGCTTGCCACTCAACAACTTATTGCAGAAAGAGAGCAAGCCAACAACCTAAATACATTAGGCGACCAGCCATCACAAAAGGTCCGTGAGCATGTGGATGCCCGTGTTGACCAGTTCATGCAGATTCTTGGAACCCAAGGTGGTACCAATGCAATGGATGAGGATGATTCAGACCGTTCTGAATTGGATGCAGACGAATTTGACATTTATGGTTACGATGACGATGCTTGAAACATCTGTAGTGTAACAAGCACTACAAGATAAACAGCAAGTATCCCAAAACGCAGGCCACAAAATAATAACATTTGGAGTAGTCACCTCTACATTAAACTAGGAACATGATTGCTTAACATGTAATAATTTAGATTTTGTTTGGACATTAACAGATATAGCCACAAATATTACACAGACTTGAGCGTACTAATGATGGAAAGCAATGTTGTTGTCATTATTGATGTTTTGTCCAAGTCGGTAGTGGTTGTAGACACACTTATCGTATTGACAGAAGCCATGTCGCCAGGCTCAAAAGCAACAATAGCATTATCCCGCGGAATCTTGTTATTAACATGGGTTCCGCTGCCCAAAAGCCCCGAGAACTTTTTACCGATCGTCTCCGACATTTGTATAAACTGTTTAATATGCGAAATGACAGAGCTTGCATCATGCTCAGGCAAAAGCTCCACAATCTCTTCATGATAGCTGTACTCCGGATCACTCATTAGGAATCCCAAGAGTACAGAGAGATATCCAGCAGCCACCGTTGCATCAGCGCTTGATCGCGCCGTGTGACATACAACAAATGCTTTAGTGAGTAGTGTGATTAACGACATCCGGGTAGCACATTGGCACTTTGGAAAGCAGCGCTTGTTCAAACGGCATTGGGGGTTCTGGAAAACACGACCGATCGAAACAATACATGAAGAATCTGAATCAACAATATTGGTCAACAGTGCGCTTGTCACAAGCAAAGTATCGTAACGCAAATCCCCTGCTTCGCTTGCGAGCGACTTTCTAGATGGAGAAAAATCCGTGCTGGCTGCTGAAGATGATAACTTGGGTGCGAGCTGTTGCGATGCTATAGCGACATTCTTCGCAACAATATCAAGGCCATCACATACAATAAACCGCGCACAAAAGCCGGTATTGCTATTAGACAAGTTCACCAGAAGCTGCAGCACAAGCACAAGCGTCTCTAGTGAGCTAATTAATGACTTCTCTATTGCTCCTTGAGTTACCTTCTGCTGAGATGTAGCCAGTAGAGAAAGAAGTGCGGGTATACACGCGTCAAGCTTAAGTATTTCGTGCTGGTTCTCTGCTGATGCTGTTGTGCAGAATTGCATAATCTCCAACTCCAATGAAGTTGAAGAAAATGTAGGATGCGCGCTGCCTGGTTCCTGTGAGAGAATACGAGTAATGTATCTTTTAGAGCCAAGAGTGTCAATATTTGCAGATGTTGTATATTTGCTAGTATAGTGGCGCTGCTTGCTGCCAGAATGTCCTGCCTTTTGTTTTAAACCCGCTGTAATATCGACAGTAATTGATGCAATTCCCTTTCTCTCCTCCGGAAGATCAAAATCCATCCACAGGTCTTCTGTCTCATCGGATACATGCTCTAAGCAGTCTACAGCCAATAACTGCTCGCTAGAATTTCTTACAATACTTGCTTCAGATGACTGCTGCTGCTGTAAGCGGACAAACTTCTGAATACTCCATGTAAACGCGCGCTCAGCAATTAAACCAAGGCATCCAGATTCGTACATCTCGTTACGTAGCAACGGCGCCATAGCTAGAAATGCCGCATCATCCTTGCGTGTAAATCTGTGCAGAGTTGCGAGAGCCAAGTTGTATGTTGACACGGGGAGTGTCTCGCCTATCAATCCGTGTTCACGGACAAGAATGCAAATATAGGCAACGCAGTGATATCGCTCAGTAGTTCCAAAGCTGCCTTCGCTTCGCAACATCAGAATATCTTTCTCTGTAGTTGATTTAAGTATCTCGGCTACTATTTCTAGTGCTTGTCTCTCAAAAACCAGCATCTGCATAACCGTGGATCTGCTAAATGCAATTGCAATTGTAACCATGACCGTTGAAAGAACCAATAGGTCATTGCGGCGCGCACGGTGCATACCCAACAACAGTGTAGATAGCTCGTGTTTGTTGCAAAGCAATTCTTCGCAAAATTTGTGATCCATTAGTTTCTCAAGTAAGCGCAAGCAAGCTGCATCCACATTCCCCGAAGCATGGGCGCTAAACCCCTGCAGAATATCACCTAGTTGGAGTTTGAACGGCTCAACTGATGTACGTCTATCACTGTTTCCCTCGCTATCCAAACGTGCTGATACCGCAGAAATCCTTGTGTTGTTATAGATGCGATCTGTCCTGCTCAGGATGCCAGTAGCGCTGCCTAGCTCTGCGTATTCTAGGGCTGATTTTGAGGCTGAGCTAGTGCACGCAGGCAAGCCTAATCCTCGAGAAAAATCGATCTCAAGACCACATATACCATCCTCATAGTCGTCCTCACACTGTGGTCGCCCATATGTGTAGACAACGTTCTGGTTAAAAGCACGCGACTGAAGCCGCTTTAAAGTTTCAACCGATGGCCCCTCTAGTTCATCTTTATGTGGAATCTTTGGGGTCTTTACACCTGGTATCTCGGGCTCGAGGGCGTTGTCACTATCACCGTCCGAACAAGCCAAGCTACTGGATAGCCGACTACTTTTGCTACTAGCGACGAGGCGTCCTGGGGTCGAAGGTGGAGAAGAAGATGGTGGTTCTTTGTTGCGTTGTGCATTCCGTCTTTGCTTAGAGGATGCTTTGCGCTTGGATCCAGTTCTTTTGTTAAATATAGGGCTGCTGGATAACAGGTCGCCCATGTCCCATGCGCTTATGCAGTTAGATTCTGGGCTAGCAGCAGACGCAGAATTAGCGAGTTCAATAGGTTCTATAACCACATATGGAACTGTGTCGGACGATAGTTTCTGCGCCAAAGTGGCACTAGCACACTTGTTTTTCACACCGCACGTGCGTTTGCGAGTTATCTTCGCCTCTATAAGAGTGCTGGATACGCTTTCAGTAACATGCTTAGTGTCTCCCTTAATAGTTGTGCCTCGAGCACGGCTTGCCTGCATAGGCTTTGGTACCCCTGTCGTATGCTTCTTAGACCCGCATGTTGGCGCAGACAGATGCCTCTCTTTGACTTCTGTTTGTTGGCGTGCAACTGGCTCAGAACACTCCGACAGTGGCTGTGATATCGTGGTTGTTGCCACTGACGGTACCTTGCGAGCTCCAGCAGCCTTTGTGTTGTTGTATGCTCCAGACTTTTGCCTGTGGATAGGTAATGGTGAAACCAGAACTTCTGCTTTATCAGCACGGCGCAAGTTGTTCTCTACTGTGGATCGCGAGCCTCTTCGTGTTCGCCTTTTCCTCTCAATCTTCCGGCTGCCAGTGAGAGAAGCGTCAGCGACGTTGCGAGCACTTGATGGTAGGTCGTCCAACTCCCAGCTGTGTTTTGTCGAGTCTAGTATCGCGCGAGACGAGAGGTCACGATCAACAAACTTGGTGTCTTTGTAAAGCGCATCAAGTTTCGACATGGCTGACCGTGCAGTCCTTCTAGGCTGTAAGCCATCGGATGCGCCAGTCGGTCTGTCACTGTATCGAGTCCGCTTCAGTGATGCATCAGAGTCGTCTGTACTGTCACTGAGGTCACTACCTCTACTTTTAATGCTGCTGCCAATAGTTGCAGAGGCGATAGCCCCATTTAGTGGTGAAGAACGTAGCTTCTCTAAGGATTGACTGTCGTTCGCTCGAGGAACAGGCTGAGCTAGTCGACGAGCTGCCAGCGCTTTACGGCCATATGTTGTCCCAGCAGGTTTTTGGCGAATGCTGGCAAATGGATCAGCCATGTGCGCATTTAGAAGTTGGACCAAATAAATGAGAAAAGTGGCGTAATGCAAAGAAAAAATGTAGTAGAAGTGTAAAGGAGCCGTTGCTTTTCCGTGCACGCGACGTTATTGACGCGCGTATTAAGCCCACGTGATAAGTAATTTTATCAGCAATGTTGACGAAAAATATATGAATAAAAAATATACATGACTAATTCTTACTCTTCAATGGCCTGCGTTGAAGCTTCATGTCTCGTCTGATGGATGCAGGGATATTGTGCTTAATCTGAAGGCCAATTCGACTACACGACTCGTAGAACTTTGCATTAGGCGTAAAGAATTGACCTCCTTTGCTGTCCCGGCGTTTGGTAAACTGACGACAGCGGATATTAGCAAACCAATATCGAAACTGCTTCTCACTGATCGTGTCTACAACCAGACTATTGAGCCGTTCGTCTTCGGTAGGAAATGGGAAGCTTGTGTTATCGAGTAGCCAGCTGTAGAAAATCTTCTTTTGCTTTTTCGATATTGAGTTGCGAGGCTGATTCTTCCAATTTCCTTCAGCTTTAAGCCTACGCCTAGGAACAATGTTTGCGTCGCTGCCAATATCACTTTCGCTGTCTTCAATCTCGCCTCTGATTTCAGATAGACTTGACTCCAACTGAGATGTACTGGTGATTGAACTTGATGAGCTGTGCTCTCTGCTGAACCAGTTATCACGAACTTGCTCAACATTTGGGTGCAAATGTGATACGCTGCTTTGATTGCTGTATGAGGAAAAATCCGATTGTATTTCAGGCGCCACGTCGGTAACACTGGATAACAGAGGCTCGGATAATCCGGAAAATATCAAGCAGTCGGGAATTGCAGGTTGCTTATTATGTTTTTCATTCGCACCAATATGCAGAACCTGAGTAGGCGCTTGTGTTGTTTGGCTGATGGGGAAAATATTGTTGTGTCCATGGCTGCTGTCGTGCTGGGTAATGTCATTCTTAGCTGAGACAATGGTGTGATCCCACGACATTGAAGAATGTGCGTAAGCCAAGGGCAAATGTCCAAACCCAGTTAGCGTGCTCTCTGGCATAGCCACAATATCCGAAGATAAAGAAGCGCCACCCAAGCCGCTAGCGGTTGTTGCGTGCGTTGTGTCTCTTGTGGGATTTCTGTGTAAATCGGTATTGGGTGTGCTCGAAATTTGGTTCCAATTACCTGAAAATAAAGCAGGGCTTAGAAGCCCCAAAATATCACAGCTGGGCTGTTGTAATGTAAACGTATCCAAGCCAGTGTATGTTGGAATCGACAAGTTTGCTGAACTTGCGGTAGTGCTTTGATAAAAAGATGGTTGTGCGCTTGTATTTGTATTTACATTGGAAGCTGTTGGTGCAGCGCTTGAAAATAGATTGTTCTCCATATGTGGGATTCCCATAGCAACATGTGAAGCCAAATGTGACGGAGACGTAGGTACCATTGGTGCTCGGATAGGTATGTCCCGCTCATCTGCATATCCTTTTATCGAAGGCGCAAACACCTGCTCTAGCAAAGTCATCAGATCAACATTTGTAAAGTCATGCTGTGAGCCAAGTGGATGAGATATGTTGCTCTGTAAAAAGCTTCTAGAATAGCCCATTAGTTCGGACAGGTGTATATGATGAAGAAGACTTGAACTTATCACCTCAAAAAAGGTAGCTAATTGTTTTTTTTTTTTGGTAGTATCTGAAATGCTGTGTATATTCTACGGATAGAGAAAAGAAGATTTAAGGAACTATCCGAGTAAAAAAAAAAAAAAAAAACCGAACGTGTCGGAGTTTATAAACCAAAAAGGAAAGAAGGTTTGGTTGCACAGGAGCTTCGTCTTGCTATAGGAATTCCGATGGTGGTAGCATTTTCTAATACAAAAATCCCTGCAAAGTGTGGCGAAGGGAGAGAAAACTCGTGACAGCAGGACACAGACAAAGAAAAATCAGAGTCGCTAGTCAGGAGAACTGGGTGCCAACATGCCGACTACAGTGTCAGAAAAGGCACACGGGTAGTTGTGGCTAGCGCGTTTTGCTGGTGGTGATTTCTAGACTTGTTGTTTTGTGGTGGTGTAGTCGTTCTAGTGTATTAAGTCGGCCATTGTAATAGCTCGGCTTTGGAGGCTAAAATGGCAACAACCAGTGCTTGTGCCAAGCTCCACATAATGGAGGGTGAAGCGGGTCAGATAAACATAATTGTACAAGAACGGAAACCTCTACCCCCCCCCCCCAATCGGTTGCCCAGAGATGCATTGACAACTGCTGTAGAGGCTGATTTAATGCACTGTGGTAAGCAATGACCAAATATAATTTTGGAATAGAAATGTGCTGTAAGTTGTAATTAAAACAAAATTTTTTTGTCACAGAACCTGCTACTAAACTTAGAACAGCCGTTCTTTGCTTCAGCCTAAAATAAATCACAGCAATGTGCAAGCTCATATTGTCTGAGCGTGTGGGGAGGGATGCAGGTCAAGCAGATAAAGCGAGAATCGACTTCTGAGCGTCTTGTTTGTGCGCTGGTGCTCCAGTCGCATCTGCCCATCCAAAACAAGCGACATGGTAAAGCAGTCTTCACAAATCACGTGATCAACAGTTTTGTGTTTACCATTTTTCTTTCCACGGTTTCTTTCTGATTCTCAACTGTATTCCTGTTCTCAAACGTGGAATCTTTTTTTTAGCATATTCTTGTTTCGTGCATTCTGTTGTAGTTTTTTTTTTTTCAAATTGTACTTTGCTCTACAGACATACCTACGTTGATATATACATTTGCCTGGACATTTGCTACTAACATAAAAGAAGCTGCAAAAGGGAGCGAGAAGCTTGTCCTAAACATAACAACTAAAAAACGCCACGGGAGGTGGTAGGATAGTGCGTAGCCATGATTGCGCCTGAAGGAATTCGCGATGGGAGGTACTTTGCCGAGGCACTGTACACTTTTGCTGGCGAGGGTGTTGAAGACCTGCCGTTTAAAAAAGGTAAGTGAATTCCAAACCTCCGAAGCTATGACGTGCAGAAACCAGCCAAACTGGTCACCAGAGTGTCGCTATCAGCAATATACCGGTCTTTTAAAGGAGTGTGCGTGCACTATATCACTTATTACTAATAACAAACTGCATTTATTGCGAATTAATCGTGGCTCTTTTTGCGACTGTTATTGAACTTTTTCTTTAGGAGATCTTATCGAAGTCTTGGATTGTGGTAGGTGTCTGACGCGTGCGCACAATAACGCATTCTTCGTTGTTGACCGATTGCATGCAGCCGAGTAATTATTTGACAAGTCGGAGTGGGGAAACACCATCATTTTACAGATACTAATTTGTAGTTTTTGGTTCTATGTTCTGTAGCTGATGCCAATTGGTGGCGTGGCAGGATCCTCAACACGATGGAGGATGGACTGTTTCCAGCATGTCTTGTAAAGTTCACGTAAGTATAAACACTTGGCGAGTGAGACCATTGTTCACATAGTTTGGTCGATATTTGATTACTGCGCATAGTTTGTATCAAAAAACCCCTCCCTCCCCTTTTCCTTTTTCAGCAGCTAAAAATCCTTCCTCATTTTTCAAATAGCTGATAATGAGTAGTAAAAATGTTCAGGGATTCTCCCCATGCGCGAGATACGCGCGCGCTTCGCATTAGGGTTATTACTTCACTTCACCCTTTAATTTTCCCATCTCGTTCTCAGTCACATCGCTACTGTTGAAACTGTAAAACCACCCTTTGCTTCCCATTCCCACATGTGGTCTTCTTTCTCTGGCATTCCTGTGCCATTTTTATTGCTTTTGGACCGTTTCTTCTACTTACTGCTTGTGGAACCTAATCAGTTCCCATTCAAAGTTTCCTTGCGAATCCAGCGACTCAGACTTGTTTACTGCTTTTGATTCATACAGTCAGAATTAGTGTATGCGGGGTGTAGCAAGACATTGCGTTGTCGTTTATAGAACGGCAGTCCACATATTTACCATGTGGCTATTGCAAATGATATGTTAATCTGCAGTAGATTAAATAATCTCAACCTAAGCGAGTATTTATTTTATGTCTTTTTTTCTGATATAGCGATGCGCCGGTGGCAGAAAAGGCGATGAAGACAGCAGAGCGGCTGGCTCATCTAAGCGATGTTCTTACGCCGTCTTACGCAAAAGGCCATGAGAGCAGCAGCAGCAACGAATCCAATGGCTCTAAAGACGCCAACTCGATCGAATCGCTGCTGTTGAATCTGGCAAACAATGAAATGCAAGTTCAACAGCAGAAGGTACAGGCGCACATGCCACGTAAGCCTACCCGCATGAAGCTCTTATACGAAGACCACACTCAGGAAGGCAGTTCTGGTCGTGCAAGTGCAATGAGTACACACAGTGAAGTCGCGTCATCTCCACAAAAACCATATACAAGACCACCACTATCTGCCAACTTACCTTCTATTCCACAATCCAAGCCGTCGCATACAAAGCAAAGTAGCAGTACTCGGTCGCTTAATCAGGCTGGTCTCTGGTCGCCGGCGCAGTCTTCTACGCGACAAGTACCAAGTACTTATGATAGCAGTTTTACATCATCCCTCGAAGGTATGCGCGAGGCCACAGCACGCACTGAAGAGGCAGCGCGGAATAGAAGCAGCGCAAGTATGCTGTTTGGCCCGCGTGGAATGCCAGCATCCAGCTCTTCGCGATCCTCTAGTCGCGTGCACAATGCATCCATGCGGTCTGGCCAGAGCTCAATGAGCTCACAGAATAACTTGTCTACACAGGATATATACTCTCATCCAGATGCCAGCCACACATCGCTTAATGACTACAATGACACATACAATATGTCATTGTACTCACTAAGCGATGGTGGCAGTACTGTGGCCAAGTCTTCGCGCGCAGCCCACGAAGCTGCAATCTCGGAAGCGCGTCAGCTCATGGACGGTATCCCATCACCAACCGAGCAAAATAATTCTGGCCGTCATGAGGCTGACTACTTGTTTGACGACGACTCTGATACTGAAGAGAAGACCAACAACAGCAAGCTCCAATCGATGCTTTCGCCGGCGTCAGAAAATTCTGCGCGCTTTGCTTCATATCCATCGACAGTCTCGAGCCATACATCGTCCATAGGCGACACGTCCAAATCAAAGCGCTTACCTACCATCCCATCCACTGCAAACAATTCTGTGATCAGCGACACGTCTAGTCTGGGGCTTGCGGGGCATAACAGCGTTGGTGATCTTACGCAGCTCCATCGCAGCTGGTATAGCAGCACCGATAGCATTAATCTTGTAGGCGGTGGCGAATTGCGGAGTCCCGAAACCAACGTCACTGAAAGTCACGATGGCGATGTCGACGCATATGCTCCTAAAATGGCCAAAAACAAATCTCGCATCCGCCCTACGACAGGCACTATGCGACAGACAGAAGGCGAAGCCGGCGCCAAGTCTACAGTCCCAGAATCTGTGCAGGCATATGCAGATATTCCACAAAATTACGACGAGCTTGCATCTGAATTTCAGCGTACGGCAAACATATCTACCAACACCAATGGCCATAACGGCTATATTACTGGTAATATGCCGCCAGCATCAAGCACAGGGCACAGCTATCCAACGCCTCAGCAGCAACAGCAGCAGCATCTATATGCGGCAGGGATGGTTCCGACACAAGGCATGGCGCATGGCTATTATGTAGGTAACTCATATCCGGGATCCGGATCCCATGGATATCCTAATGGCATGTCTCAACAATATGCAGGCTACCAGGATGCCTACTCCGGATATGACATCAATGGCCAATCGAGCACGGCGTACCAGCAGCCGCAGCAGATGTACTATAACCAGCTGCCACAATCCAGAGCTGCTGTCAATATGGCTGCAAGTGTTCCTTCTCACGAGAATGTTCACGCGAACTACTATGATCCGATGCAAAACATGGCAGCCCAGCACCAGCAGCAGCCTTACACACGGGAAACAACATCTGCAATGGGTAATCGGCCAATGAGTACAGGTGCTGCCGCTATGGTTGCTGGCAGCAATGTTCCTATGAATACTGGTTTTGTGCCACCGCCAAGCGTTGATGGCAATGCGCGGCCACGTAGCTACACGATGGGCGCCCAAGGCGGTGATGGATCTAGCGGTTCGGTACTTGGACGTGCGGGCACTATTATGCCTCAGCAGCAGGGCAATGGTGTCGCAATCCCAAACACGATGCAGCAGATTGCGGCAAATAATGCAAATATGGAGCGAGCTGCTTCATTTGACGGATCCAGCACAGTTGCTGGCTCTTTAACATCCAACACGCTGCATAGCACGGCTGCGCCCGAGTCTGGTCAGTCTTTCCGTGGTGATGGATCTGCACGCGGCAGCATTACACCCATAGGCTTTGGAAGTATCTCCTCTACACCCCCAGCGTCCTTTGCGCGGCGAGACGGGGGTATGTCGCCATTTCCATCAAACGTCGGACCTTCGCGGCAAACGACGCTTATGCCTGGTGCTGAAACCAATGCGTCAAAGGATATAACGTGCGTTGAAGAGCTTGATCCTCAGCTCAAACAACCGCTTCCAGCGAACATTACACCAATTAATTACGTGAAGATGACACGACCAGTCTTCAAATACGGCGGACACATTTCGCATCCGGAGACAGGAAACTGGGCCAAAATTGACAGGCAAATGACAATGCTAAAGTCGGTCTCGGTAAAGCTAACCGTTGAAGTGCTAGCCACCATGCATGTGGGGCGGCCATTTAATAGACCTATGGAACGCGTGCGTGCGGCGTTTACGTGGATTGCATCGAATATCCAATACGACACGAGCGTGGCCGAGAGTAATGAGGAGTTCGAGCAACACGAGGAACCCAACGCTGTGTTACAACGGCGGCGATCGCGGGGACCAGGTTTTGCGTATCTTTTTGATGCTATGATGGCTGCGCTGGCTATCGAATCCCACACTATCCGCGGATACTTACGCCAGCCGCTGGACACGTACCAGGGTGTAGTTTTACCCGCAGCTAACCACGTGTGGAATGTTGTGTGTCTTGATGGTGAATTTCGCTTGGTTGATACTGCGTGCGCTGCGCGGTCGCATCCTCTAAACGCCGAGAGCAGGACTGACCCATGGTTTTTCTTGGCATCACCCAAAGAGACCATCTTTACGCACTTTCCTTTGGCCGCTACTGATCAGTTTGTTGATCCAGTTGTACCACTTCCTGTGTTCTGGATGCTGCCATATGTACGTCCAAACTATTTCCAGAGTCGTGTTAAGCTGCTTAATTTGCCGCACCTTCCGCACATTGCGTTGAAGGATGATAAAGTGACACCGCTTGTCATGTGTGTGCGCGATTCGACAATGTCGGTATATGCTGAGGTAGAGTTGCACGATTCCAATGGTAGCGGCCGTATTGTTGCACGTCAGCCTCTTTTGGCGCAGTGTATGGACTACAAGGGCAAACGAATGGTTAAGGTTCTCGCCAGTGTGCGTGGTGCCGAAGTCCATGGTCTAATTAAGATATACTGTGGCGTGCGGGTGCCACTTCAGCCGAAGAAACTTTCTGAAGAATCGTCATCTGCTGTGGGTAAGGCCCAAAAAGTGTTGGGTTTCCTTCAGAGTAAGGACAGACGGCCATCGGCTCATGACTACTCGCGAATCCGTGATGTCGACGAGGATGGGAGCATAAAGACTGTTGCCACGTCGCGTACTTTTCCATTGGCTTGCGTATTACCTGTAGTACATCGTGGTCGTAGCAATGCAGCAACATTTGTACAGCCTAATGCAGCCCTTCCTAACGAATTCTACATTAAAGAGCCAACCGAGGCGCAGCTTCATCTAGGTGAATCTATAATATTTCATCTACTGCCTGTTGGTGACGAACGCCTGTTCCATATGCAGCTACGCAGCCCCAGTGGCCAACAGCACAAATTTGTCTACCAACCCAGCGACCAGGGCTACATTCTACGACATACAGTCAAGGAGCGTGGTGCTTGGATTATTATATTCCACTCCGACTCTGAGGGCTGGCTTCCAATTGTCTCTTATAGCTGCGTCTAATCCTACCATATGTCAATTTCTTGTACTAATATATCAAGCATTGAGTATTTTCTTACAAATACAATTTTTCAGGGTTTTTTCGATTCATTTACTTGTTTCAAGTTTTTGTGTTATTTATATGAAAAGTTGGCTTATAAATTATGAGAATTAAATTATAAATAAATACAGCGGATAGTATATTTCAAAGTTAATGCTCCTCCGCTCCCTCAAAATATTAGCATTAACTCCTTTTGCTAAGCAGCATTAGCTTATATAAGTATCCTAGTTAATGCTTTAATGGAAGGTGGTTATATTATTTCTGGAAACCAGACCATTACATTGATTACAATTTGGATGGTAAACGAGTTATCCCAAGCAAAGCATGGGAGTGTATAATCAATTTAATAAGCAACTTTTACGCGCTCGTGTATCAGACCTAGTTTATAAGCGGTGGTTTTAAGTTAATCCAGGCAATATTTACCTCATCCTTATTCTCAGAGGTTTAACCGCACATGATTGCAGTCATAGACTATACCATCATTTAGCTATTGTGAGAACTACCAACGCCATATATATATATATATATATATAGAAGACCTAGTGAAATAACATTAAATGTCATACTCTTTTATTAAATAATCTGTTTTACGCATTATGTTAGCTTTTGTCCATCCATGGACAACACTAGGTAAAATAAGTGATTATGCGATATCTGTCAAATTTTAGACACATTGAAATTATTCGTTTGGTTAGTAAAAAAAATAATTAAAATTGGTCAAGCAAAATCATCAAGCATATGACCTTGTATAAAAATATCGTATGTATCCTGAGACAATCTTATACTTTACACCAATCAATCAAAAATAATTGCTAATATTATAACATACAACACAAATAAAAAAAGCATTAAAAACGTCGTAACGACTGTCTTAAAACATCCCAGAAACAACTAAGCTTTGTTTTGTAAACAGTATCAAAAAATAAACATACATGCACTTGTAGACATTATTTAAATGTCTGCCTTAGTAAAAGTAAAATTAAATAGATAGTTAAAAAAGAATACACATTACCACTAAACACGAGTTATTAGAACGACAATCCACTACTTTAAGCGGAAGTTAACATATAAAACACAGACATTTTACACCAATATAATTGCATTACAAGTATCACAAAAAATGCACCAAGCATCCCAAGACACAGACATCACAACAACAAAAACAATAGCATTTGGAGTATTCACCACTACTTCAAGCCAGGAACAAGTTTGCAAACTAATCCAATCAGCGTGTGGGGATTGGGATTGCACCTGCTTTTATTGAATATAGTGGCAATCAATGTATTGCCTATGTGATCAAGGCGGATTTAAACATGGGGGGGGGGGAATCAGTAAGCGCCAAAGCCAAGCTGTGTTGGACCAATCACAGACTTCTGCTGTGTTTAAGAAAGCAGTGATCTCAAGAGTTGCAAGCGGAGAGACGTAAAACTCGGCTTCATCTTGTGTGCATTCAATTTATTTGTGTTCAAAAATTAGCAGGTGTATACCACTAACGTCACAAAACCAAAGCAACAAGATAAAGGAGGGCTTGTGACGACGTGAGAATTGGCGAAAATGAGCTGGAAGAAGGATGAGGACACAGGTAAGAATGAAGCAGGCAGTTGGAGGAATCTGTAAATGCGCATAGTCGAGATTGTACTAATCAAGCATTCAGCGGGACGGCACAAAGTTATAAATATCTGCAATTTGGGAGCATATCTATTAGATGAACTTGGGGCGGTGATGAACCTGGACCACTCGGCGGTGCTGCAGGAGGCACGGGTGTTCAACCAAACGCCGATTCGGCCGCGACAGTCGCGGGTGCTGCTGGCAAAAATATTGTTTTTGATTTATCGCGGTGATAACATGTCGACGAGTGTAGCGACGGATCTATTCTTTAGCATCACCAAGCTATTCCAGAGCAAAGACATGTCGCTACGTCAGATGGTGTATCTGGCAATTAAAGAACTGTCGACAATCTCGGAGGACGTGATAATGGTGACCAGCAGCTTAATGAAGGACATGCAATCCAAGTCAGAGATGACATACCGAGCAAATGCCATTCGCGCGCTGTGTAAGATTGTGGACCCGTCGATGCTGCCGGGAATTGAGCGGTTCATAAAGGCAGCGATAGTGGAGAAGTCGCCTTCGATTGCATCGGCAGCGCTGGTATCAGGGCTGCATCTGTTTGGTGAGGCCAAGGACGTTGTAAGGCGCTGGGGGAATGAGGCGAACGAAGCGCTTAACAACAAGGGTCTGGGACAGGGTCCTTCGTTCTTTGGCGGCGCGGCGGGACAGAGCCAGGTGGTGTCGACATCCAACATTGTGCAATATCACGCAATAGGGCTGCTATATGCGATCCGGCAACACGACCGTATGGCGGTGCTGAAACTTGTGCAGACTTTCTCGGGGCAGAACAAGAGCAGCAGCTGGTTGGGCGGATCAAACGCGACGCTGCGCAGCAGCATGGCGCAGGTGATGCTGGTGAGGTACGCGGTGCGCGTAATGGAGGGCGACCCGAGCCTACAGGGGCAGTTGCATGCGCTGCTGGAGGAGTGGATCCGACACCGCTCGGACATGGTTAGTTTGGAGGCGGCGCGGGCGATGTGCCAGCTGCGGGATGTCACGGGAAAGCAGCTGACGTCGGCAGTCAGTGCGCTACAGGTGTTTCTCTCGTCTCCGCGGCCTACAGTGCGTTTTGCGGCGATTCGTACACTTAGCACATTGGCGCGCACGCACGCGGAGGCAGTGCAGCCGTGTAATGTGGACATGGAGGGCTTGATCACCGATGCCAACCGCTCGGTTGCGACACTGGCAATTACGACGCTGCTCAAGACTGGCAACGAGGCGTCGGTGGACCGGCTGATGAAGCAGATGCAGGGCTTTATGACGGAGATCAGCGACGAGTTCAAGACTATAGTGGCGGAAGCAGTGCGCAGCTTGTGTCGCAAGTTCCCAGCCAAACACAGCGTGTTTCTCACATTTTTGGCAGGTGTACTGCGCGATGAGGGCGGGTTTGAGTTTAAGCGCGCGGCTATTGAGGCAATAATGGATCTGGCCAAGCACGTACCCGAATGCAAAGAGGCGGCATTGGCGCACCTGTGCGAGTTTATCGAGGATTGTGAGTTTAGCAAACTATCGGTGCGCGTTCTTCACTTCCTGGGCGAAGAGGGCCCGCACACTGCACGACCAACCATGTACATTCGCCACATATACAACCGCGTGGTACTGGAAAATGCGATAGTACGTGCCGCCGCAGTCAGTGCGCTTGCCAAATTTGGTGCGTCGCCGGGCGCTGACGCAGCACTGCAGCGCTCAGTACGTGTGTTGCTCCGACGCTGTCTGGACGATCGCGAGGATGAGGTGCGTGACCGCGCTGCGTGGGCACTTCGGATTACCGATGACAGTGGCGCGCGCGACAAGTATGTGCGTGATGACAGCACATTTGCGCTGGCTGTGCTGGAGCGTAAGCTCGTAGAATATTGCGCCAGCTCCACAGCATCTGCGACACGCTTCAACTTTGAAGCTGTGCCGCGCATCTCTCGCGCGCAGGAAGAGGAGACGCGCAGTCGGGCGCGCATGGAAACCATGGACGCTGTGCTGACAGGCTCTGCAGTAAGTGCGCCGGCGCAGCACAGACTGGGCGCACGGGACACTTCGGAGCCAGGCACGCCGGCGGCTGGCGGTGCCGCTGCTGCACCTATGGATGTGTTTGAGCAGCAGGCACAGTACACGAGTGAACTTAACGCAATTCCAGAGCTGGCGGCGTTTGGAGCGCAACCGCTAGTATCGTCGCAGAAGCCGGCAGAACTAACCGAGGCGGAAACCGAGTATGTGGTGCGCTGTATCAAGCATGTCTACGAGGGTCACATTGTGTTCCAGTTTGATATCACCAACACAATTTCCGAGCAGGTGATGGAGCAGGTCGAGGTGTCTATGGAGCCCGAGGAGGATGTGAGCGACGCGCTGCAGCCTGTTGTGGTAGTGCCGATTCCCGAGCTTCGGTGCGACGAGCCCGGCACTGCGTACGTGGCATACGAGCGCACCGACCCGGAAACGTTTCCGACAGCGACGTTTGCATGCACCATGCGCTTTATCGTCAAGGAATGCGATCCGGCAACCGGCGAGCCCGAGGAAGGCGACGACGGCTTTGAGGATGAGTATTCGCTTGAGGCTGCAGACCTCGGTGCGGGCGACTTTATGCAGGCCACGTACATCCCAGACTCGCATACGCTGTGGGAGACGCTGGGCCAGGCCGGCGAAGCAGTGGGGACCTTTGCATTGGCAAACTTTGACAGCATCGAAGAGTGCGTGGAGCGCGTGTGCGAGCTTCTGGGCATGTGTCCACTTGAGGGTGCGCTGAAGCCCACAAGCAAGGCTGTCCACCAGGCTATATTTACTGGCAAATGGATGGGTGCTACGCGGACCGTCGCCCGCACTCGCATGACGTACCAGAAGGGATCGGGGGTGACCATGGAGCTTGCTGTGCGCAGCGAGGACCAGGGCGTCAGCGAGCTTGTTGTATCTGCCATTGCCTGATTCGACTTGGCTCTACCGTGCTTACCGATCCGGTGGTACGCCAGCTTCTTTCTTCTCTCTCCTATTTCTTTTATTAATATCAATTTAGTCATTCCAACTGCCAAATACTATCCAAGCTACTTGATTACACGCAGCTCGCGGCCAACAGCGATAAAAGCGTCAACAGCAGCGTTAACCTGCTCTGTTGTGTGGGCAGCAGACAGCTGCACGCGGATGCGCGCCTTGTCCCGAGGTACAACGGGGTATGAGAACCCAATCACATAGATACCACGCGCAAGCAGTCGGTCTGCCATTTCTGAGGCTACGCGTGCATCACCGAGCATCACAGGGATAATGGCGTGGTCCTTTCCCGCTAGCGTAAAGCCTGCTTCATCCATGCGTGCGCGGAACAGCTTAGCGTTGTCCCAAAGCTGATTGAGCAGCGGTGTGCGGGTCTTGGCGTCATCGACCAGACTGATTGCGGCTGAGGCTGCACCGACAACGCTGGGCGCCAACGTGTTGGAAAACAGATAGGGCCGCGATGTGTTGCGCAGCAGTGAGACCAGCAGCGCATTGCCAGTGGTGTATCCACCAGACGCTCCACCCAGCGCCTTTCCCAGCGTGGAGTTAACTAGGTGGATGCGGTCCGATACGCCCCAGTATTCGCCGGTGCCCCGGCCTGTGTCTCCCAGAAACCCTGTTGCATGGGCATCGTCCACTAGCACCACTGCATTGTACTGCTCAGCCACGTCGCATATTTCGCGCAGCGGCGCAATTGCGCCGTCCATCGAGAACACACCGTCAGTTGCCACCATCTTCACCTGACATCCGGCTGACTTGGCCTCCTCCAGTTTGGCCGCAAGGTCCTTAGCATTGCCGCTCTTGTATCGGAAACGCTTGGCCTTGCACAGCCGCACGCCGTCGATAATCGATGCGTGATTGAGCGAGTCACTGATGATGGCATCCTGGTCCGTCAGAAGTGATTCGAACACTCCTGCGTTGGCATCAAAGCACGACGCATACAGAATCGTGTCCCGTCCGTTGCCACCGTAAAACCCGCTGATCTGGTCCTCCAGGTCCTTATGGATTGTCTGAGTACCGCAGATAAACCGCACTGAGCTCAGTCCGTTACCCCACTGGCGAAGGTACTCGTGTGCGCGCTCCACTACCTGTGGGTTGTCAGCTAGTCCCATGTAGTTGTTGGCACACAGGTTTACTACACTCTTACTTGACCCCTGCACTTGAATGGATGCACGTTGCGGAGACTGAATAACCCGCTCGCTCTTGAACGTTCCGGCCGTGCGCATATTTTCCAGTGCCTGCTGGATACGCTGTTCAAACGCCTCTGGCAGACGTGGTGATGTACTAGAAAGCAGTCGCTTTCCTGAGATGCGCTGTCCTGCTGCGGCCCTTCCGATATATGTTAGCATGTTCACTAGTATTTCTTTGATAGTGATCTTGGAGAAAATAAGAAAATAAAGAGAAGGAGGGAAGGATGCTAGAAACGTAAGAGTAGTAAGCCTTTAAGACGAGTATTATAACAGAAAAGAAAGAAAGAGACTGTGGGGGTGTGGTCGACATTCTGGCATGCCACACATTATGCTGCCTTTTGGTGAGCCTAACATTACCAAAATTAAAAGAAGCGGGGATCTGGGTTTCCACGTGAATTTGGTTTGGATAGGCAGAGAGCTGGCAGTATTTCAGATGCGCTTTGTTGCTGCAGGCCTGTGCGCGTTAGCTAAACCGGATACGCTTAACGCACGCATGCGCCTTGCATTGCTTCAACAGGAACCGTGCGAAAACTCAATTCTCAAAATTTCCTTTACTGTCAATAGGAAAAAAAAAACTCTGGTATTGATTTTAGCACTTGAGAAGGCTGCACTTGTATTTCCGAAATTTCAGTCAAGATGTAAAGTTGTTTTTAGTCGTTTTCCCGCATGTTTCTTTGCTGTCAAATACCGATTTCACTGCTATAAAGTGATGCTCAAGGCCCGCTATCCGCCATTTTCAGTTGTTTTTATTTTCTTCGTTGGTTTCAAACATCTGTTGCTTCCTTCTATTTTAACTTGTACGCACTCAGTGACTCACTTTTCTTCGACCAAAGAAAGAAAGGACATCCTCCGCTAACTAAAGCAACAACAATTCTAGCAGAAAAGAAAAACACGGTCACCAGATTTATCTTTTAGTGACCAGGTGTAATTGTTGAGTGTGTACATATTATCTTTTTTTGTTAAAACGCCGCGCCTAAAGGTAAGATACTCGTGAGTCTCATGGGTGCGAGTCACTAGCACAGGAAATATTCGCCGTGCGCGTGCCTGTGCCCCTTGCTGAACAAGGAAAATCAATTGAGAACAATTCATTATTGTTTTTAGAAGAAAAAAAAAACACCCTTCATCACATTGCCAACACTATTTTTTTCCCCGCGTGCCAGTCGGAGAAATACGCAAAAGGAATTATCGCAAAGTGCATCTGAAAAAGACTGCGCCTGGATGCTTCAGCTGTTCATTTGTCATCTGTGAGCATCAAGGCAGAAATAAAGCAAATTATAGTGGCTAGTCTCCTCCCCCCTCACATGCTGCGCTTTATATAAAAGCCCTGTTGGTCAGGTCGCTTGCAGTCTTCTATTTCACCAAGCTGAATAAATTGCATTTTTCTTACTTTCACTGTAGCCATCGCATCTCTCGTCTTTATTCTGTCGTCGATATTTTGTTTATTGCACACAAATGTTTTCTCTACGGCCAACACAAGCTCTCAAGCGTGTCAACATGGTACGGCGGCTTTCCATGGTTGCGCAGCAGCAGACCCCTCCCCCGCGCGTTCTGGTCACTGGTAGCCTCGGCCAACTCGGCTCTACAATTGTCAACACCCTAAGGTATGGTACTTTTTGCAGCTTATCCACCGTTGCTCTGTGAAGCGCCAGCACATGCTCTTTGTGCTCAGCGCTCTGCTCTCCGCTTCTGGCGTCCTTTTCCTGCCAGCGCATCCCACCGAAGCTTTCTTTGAGTGGGTCATATTCTCCGAATTCCTGCCTTTTGTGGTAGAGATTCGGGTGATCTCTACTTAAATTTTTCCCACTTGCTTTCGTAAATCATCCCCATTTACCCACGCACCCGCCCTCGTGTGCTGATGTCCGCTGGCGTCCGTACTAACCTGAGAGTACTCACCAATGATTATCTTATTGAATTTGATGCAATTCACTCTATAATGTAGGGCAAAGTTCGGGCAAGAAAATGTCATCGCCTCAGACATTAAGAAGCCCACTATTGAGCAGCGCAGCACCGGTCCGTTTGTCTATGCTGATGTGCTTAACTACCGTGCACTCGAACAGATAGTTGTCGACTACGGCATTGACTGGGTTGTGCATTTTTCTGCTGTTCTGTCCGCAGCAGGCGAGCGTAATCCGGCTCTGGGTCTCAATGTAAATATAAACGGCTTTCAGAATGTGCTTGAGCTAGCCAAGGCACATCGGCTACGGCTACTGTCACCCAGCACCATGGGTGCATTTGGCCCAACAACACCAAAGGATGAAACACCTGACCTTACTATCATGCGTCCTAACACTATCTATGGAATCTCCAAGGTTCACATGGAACTTCTTGGCGAATACTATTGTGAAAAGTACGGCGTCGATTTCCGCTCGCTGCGCTACCCGGGTATTATCTCTGCTGACTCACCCCCAGGCGGTGGGACCACTGACTATGCAGTTGATATATTCCACGCTGCATTGAAAAGCAACTGTTATACCAGCTTTCTTAGCTCTGACATGCGTTTGCCAATGGCTTATATCGACGACTGTATTACTGGCACAATTCAACTGCTTGAAGCACCACAAGAGTCATTGACACAACGCGTATATAATGTTCACGCTTGTGCATTTTCACCTGCAGAGCTGGCGCAAGAGATTTGTCGCCAGCACTCGCCCGACTTTGTTATCGACTACAATCCCGACTTTCGCGAGGACATTGCCAGCACGTGGCCGCGGACTATGGCAGATACAGCAGCTCGCAAAGACTGGGGCTGGAACCCAGTGCTTGGTACCTCCGACATTGTCCGTGAAATGCTTTCCAAACTAACGCCAGTGTACAAACCCTCTGCTGCAACAGTATCTCCGGTACAGCCCATTGCCATTACCTCCGATGATGTCCCGGCCATTGAGGTTGGAAACTAGCCGTCTCTTTAGACGAAATTTTATTTTTTGGATTTTATTTCAACTAACTGACTTTAAACAGTAATATAAACTGTACTAGTCTATCTAGCAGAAGCTTTTTTATTTTTGAGAATGCACTAGCTTCATACAGTAAAATTGATAGTGCTTGGATGACGTGGGTTTTCTCTTTCTAATTGCAATATTGACTGTCTGGGTTTTAGTGTGTTTCGAGGCATGATCAGAAAGACTTGCTGTGATCAACTCCAGTCAGAAAATTCACTAAGCGCACACCATTAAGCTTCTGTTTACATAAATTGAATATCAAATGTTGTTGCTCCCCAGGATGCAGCTCAAACCGAGCCGACCAGTGGGGACCCCCTAGCGCAGACGGACGGACCGCCAAACGCCGAAGGAAGCCAGAATCATCCCGAACACATGACACATGCTCGGAATTCTACTCGCCGCCCGGGTAAAAGACCCCGGCGGGCTGCCTCCCATCGGAGACTGGCCCAGGCTGTCGCCAGGGAACTAGTTAACCTATATAACGACCGTAGCCACCACAAAAAAATGGGTAGCCTTGTCTTTCTAATTTCCTTCGCTTAATATAATAGTGTCGTTTATTCTAAACCCCACAACAATGTATAGAATTACAAAATAAAAAAGATTAACCTAAACACAACTATACAATGTCTAACGCATGAATACCGCCTGCAAAATGTGAAACTGGATAAAATAAGACTATAGATACAAACTAAGGTCTTAGATAAGAAAAAAGATAACCTCTATGGTAGTACTTTGTTCTTTCGACGCCAAATTCTACTTGCCGTAGATTAGATTCGGTTTCAAAAATAGTCTGGCGCAGCTCTCCATCAATAGCTGACATAGCAGCCGCGTTGGCTTTGCTGGATCTATAGTCAAACTCAATGCGCTTAATATTATGAAGCAAACAGGCAAGTAACACAGCACGCTGAGCAAAAGTCTGCTTGTCAAAGTGATTAAGAGTATTAAGGTACAAAAAGCTAATGCTCGCATTATTCATTTTGTAACGCCGCTTGTATAAATCAATATCTGTCTTCTGTAAGTATTCTGGAGCCGAATTACTTTTATCTAGCTGCCACAGTCTTGCTTCTTTTAGATGTGGACATGCACTAAATATGGAAAACATCTGATCAATAGTCAGCCATACATTTGGTGCATTAAAGTGTTGAAGATTGATAGGAAGAGTTGCTTTACACAACACTGTCCCACAAACTTTGTGCTTGGATGGGTAATTGAGTTTCAATATTTGTGTTTCTGTGCCTAGCTCTACAGCTAATTTGATATGCTTTGTTGCACGCTCATCTGTAGAAGAAATTGAGCTTATTTGTAATGACAGATATTTTAGCTTGCAAAACAATCCCTTTTCAAGTATGTGATTGCGCATAAAAAATTCAATAGAACTCAAATCCACCGAAAGCTCCAAATGTCGAATGTGATTTCGACCTTCAAGAAAGACAATCGGTGAAGAGAATGGCTGTGACCCGCTGCATATTAAAGTTTCAAGTTGTGGAAAAGGATCAACCAGTGGCTGGCAAATAGGCAGATTAGCAGCGCTAAATGCAACACGCGTAATTAGATGCTGAAGTTGTGGATACACATGTGTCTTTCTCTCATTGTTTTTATCACTAATTAGTTGATCCAGTTTGTGAGGAAAATTAGAGTTTATATGCAATCGCCGGAGGCATAATCGACTACGAATTACTAGTTCAACATTGACTATGCTCTGTTTGCAAGTGTCTATAGTAATACTCTGAAGTTCAGAAGCAACAAACGCATTTGCCAAATCCAAGGTCATTGGCAAACCTGACAAATATGCGCTATTAATTTGTGTTCCCCAAACCTGACTTGTTAGTTGTGTAATTACACTCCCAATATGTAGAATTTCAGGCGGCATATAGTATAAGCTGGAAAAAAATGTCGCCAGTCGTAGCATGTTTGGAAATGTTTGATGCAGACTTTTAACAAACCCGTTTATAATAAAATCACTATTTTTATGTGTATTACAAGAAATGTCTTTGCCAATACTAGGTTGTTCTGGGCGCTTTGTCACAAATTCAACAGTAAGATGTCGCACCAAGGGCATAGTAGGATAGCATGTCACTTTTCTGGCCAGATGATCAATTTGATAGAGTGCTTGAGATAAATTGGTAACACTAAGGGAAATACACAACATTCTTGCGTAGCTTTTATTTTTGTCGAATATTGGGTCACTGAGAAGTAGTGTTTTTCTTTTTCGATCTCCGAGTGTGACGTCGCCAATTTCTATAGCCGCCTGCTGATAGAATAGTAAGCAAGCTGGCTCTCTCCAAGACCTACATAGCTGTAGAAGCATTATAAGAGTTGAAGTTTTTTCTGGAGCATCATAAAACGGCGTGTAGTGAAAGCTTGTCCAAAGCTGTTGAAGCGGCGGCGTTGGTGCCACATAATGGATAATTCTCAAAATAATTTCTGCTGGAAGTTTCTGCATACTTTGGTCTTTGTTAACATTTCTAAAGCTACAAGTTAAAAATACCCACTGTAATAAAAGTAAACCTTACAATATCTGTGAATATGTAATTAAATAGATTTGAAAGTAGTGGTGAAGGATGAAAACATGAGGAAGGTAGTTATGCCGAAAAGCAAAAAAAAAAAAAAAAAAAAAAAAAAAAAAAAACAGATCTTTTCCCTTTGGAAGGCTAGCTTCTTTTTCTCAAAACCCTCTGTAGGTAGTATTTTTATATTAGTACATTGGAAAGAATATTTTTCTTGTGTAAAAAACAAAGTAAAAAGGTTTCAAAAAAAAAAAAGATGAACAAAAGACCGATTTAAGTACAAACAAGTTTTCAAGCTGATATGTTTGATGTGGTTAGTGGTCCAATATGCAGGGTAAAGTCAATTGTTCAGTTAAACGCCACTGGGCCGAGATAACGCATCTTGGATTTTTTGCTTTTTTGCATATGGTAAATGCGAGCACACTTGTTGCAACTGCATGTGTTGAGGCTGTATACACAGTTTTCTGTTGTGCAAATGTTGATGTTTGTCCCGAAATCATATGCATGGCATACACATTTAACAATGGCAAATCAGGACCGACTATCCCGCCCCAGATTGCTTGCTGATCGGCTGCGTACCTGAAACATCGGTCCGTTTGCATACTTGGCAGCTACTTCAAACAAAAATGGGTACAAAGTCTTTAACAGTTTGCAAAAAATTCAGCTGAACAGGCTTACCCGCCAGAATATATTTAGCTGGCTAGGGTTGTGAGGCTCTCTGGGTCCGCAAAAAAAAAAACCAAAACCCTTAGCAAATTCATAATTCCCCCCTGCCTAACCTTTATTACTATTATCTATTTGACTAACTGTTAGTTGTTATTTCTCTTGCAGTTAAGCTGGCTGACTTTTGTTTGGTTTTTCTTTTCTAATTATTATCTTAGAAAAATTAATGGCAACCTTTTACAAAATTCTACCCAATATCTCCACAACTATACTTGACAGCGCACTTGTTTCTTATTTAAAGTTAGTAGATAAATGAATGAGTTGACTTGTGTTATTAGGTGTTAAACTTTTGTAGATACATATTGAGACTCCTAGGCTTTCTAAACATGCAATTGTGGTGATTCCGACGAATCCCCAGTAAGCACTGGACGGGTCAATCTCGGCTTTAGCCAGGAGTTCCCAGAACGGACGTCGCGCAGTACGAGGCTGGCATTTCGGACATGACGAGGCTGGATGTTTTGTCGCCACTAAGTATTTAACATGTTGATGTTGATGGCGAAATTGGATGTTTTGGAGTAACCAGATGTTACCAATCGGGATGTTTTGAAAACATTAGATGTTTTCAACAAGAAAGTTACAAGGACAACGGCAGCACAAGAGTGAGACGGTGGTTATTTTTCCCCTTGAGTTACAAGTATAA
>JANBTM010000120.1:0-25232 GCA_027578695.1 Coemansia sp. RSA 1365 | reverse complement strand
GTAAAGCAAATGCCAACGCCCCCAGCTTACAATGCAAACAGACTTCCCTTCTGCCATGCTGATTATCTCAAAAATAATCAAACACAAACGCTAATATTTTTTCACAACAATTGTGCCCTTTCCCTTTCTTTACCCCCGCCACTCCTTTATTTTATTTTATTTTATTTGGCATTTGTATACTTTTGGACCAATTTAAATAAAGTATTATAAATTGGACGCTTGGGTACCTCTTGAAGCACCGAAGGCTGAAGCAGTGATACTGGTAGCGATATGAATTCTAAAGGTAAGATGTTCCACATTCTTTCAATTGAAAGCCCGTGACAACGTGTGAAGGTATGCAGCACCTAAAAATGTCTTATTTACTTTGCACTTTAGTCTGCTTCAAGACCAGCAGGCGCTTAAACCGGGAGTATTAGTGTACGTGGAATAGAACAAATAAATTTGAGACCACGCAAATCTACTCTACCTTCACACTGGAATAACTTGAGCTCTTTGTTTATCAATAATGGTTTGCTTTACTTGCGTATTACTAATTTATGTTGGTTACATCTGTAGATATTCATGACAAGACTCGTGGAATTCTTCAAGGAGCAGGATTGCTTGCGACTGCAAGACGCTACGAGTACAGAAGTGTATATGCATGGCTTGAATATTGCTACGATAATGGTAACGCTACCGATATCATATGCACTGCCGCGCGGTTCTGGGAATATGCTGAACATTGTATCAAAAAGGGTATTGAGCAAAAGCGGGTATCCAAGCATGCATATATAACTGCTATATCTATTAAACTCAAGTATCTCTGGATTGTTTGGGATGTGTCCGAGCGAAATAACATGGAAGCACTAAAGGGGAAGTTTGGTTCGATTTACGAGACAGCTCTAAAATTAATTAAAGAAAGGTACGTATTATATACTCATACAATCACATTGTTTTACTGGTTTGTCTATCTTTGCTAATTCTTTGAACGGCTGTTTGCGCGTGCAGGATTTTAGGGTCAATGATGCTTATACAGATTTAGTATACTCGGCCGGCACTAAGATGTTGATGAATGTGTCGGCTGTGTCTCCCGTAGCAATGTCAATGCAGAAAGACGATATTGCTGATCTGAATGGGCCTTCAGGACCGGCGAGAGAATATGCCTATAGGTCGCACACTTCTCATTCTATGCAAGATAGCAAATCAGCTATCGCGTCGGCTGGGGCCCCACCGAATACACTTAGACATCAGACGAATCCAAATGGCACCTTATTTTTGTTCGACCGACTTCTTCCGGACAAGGAATGGCGTCTATTTTCTAATGAGGAGGAGATATTCCTTAACTGTGTTTTTATGCGACGATCTTCATATTGCAGCTTGGAGATGCGGCTTTGGTACCTCATTTCAATGTCGACATGGTTTGACGCTAATATAATACGCACAGGGATTACGCTTGGCTCGTTGAAACTGCATAGCCGAGGACCAACACTGTCTTCTGCTGGTCATTCTATATTTATTTGCGCGCAACCGCAAGATTGTACAAGGCAGGTGGATAATCACTTTGAGGCCTCGCAGCCACAGGGTCGGAAGACGGCAAACGCGAATGGCATACACAGGGCCGAGCTGCTAAGGCATCGGGGGATCCTGCAATGCCCTTGGAATGCCCTTGCAATACTGCTTTTTTACAAGTGGCATGTGCTAAACGAGCCACCGCCTGACTTTACGGACAGCTCGTGGTTCAGCGAGCCTTTATTTCACACAAATCCGGTACTAGAAGACGACCACCTGGCACAGTTCTGTGACGATATTTACGACGAGTTTCGCGAAGCAGTTGGTAAAGGCCAACAAAAGCGCAAATACATATCGGCACAGGCACGTATTGCGCTCAACAATGCAATGAATTCGAGTGCATTTTTAAAGAATACTGTCGCAGCAACGGGGAACGTGTATATGACGCGGAGGTCCTTGCAAAACGGAATTTGTTCTGATGTACAGCTAGCTAATGCTGGGTTTCGTGTTAAAGACAGCAAACCGTCGTATCACATTCCACGTCAAGGATTTAACGTACCGAAAGCACTTGAGGAAAGGATTTTTCCATTTGTCGACGAACTTCCAGACTTTGACGACATTCCCAATATTGAAGGTGGCATTGATCTTCGCAGTTCGGTGGTTGGTTTCTGCAATATGCTTAAGCTTTTAAGAACGACGCTTCTGCAGGATCAAATGATCCTGTTTGACAATACGTTTTATCGGCGCATGCTTCAAAACAACCCTGTGTTATCATCGGATATATTTCAGTCTATGGAGTTTATAAGCAGTTCGGATTCTATTAGGGACGTTTCATGGTCGTCAGACTTCTTGCCATTGGTTGAAAACATGCCAAGGGATGCTGCACTTTCGCAAGTAGTTCCGTGTACTAGTCTTCCGAACCGTGTGTCAGAAGGGGTTCTGGAACAAGTTATGATGTCTCCGGTGCTTGCGCAGCCTTTGATACCTGCTGAGCAATCGTCGACAGTATGTCCTAACTCGCTTAAACGAAACTCTGAATATGATGCAATTGTTGATACCACGGCAGATAGTCAGTTGCCGCATGCAAAGCGGCCGCGCGCAGTGCCTAACCTTTCTATGATTGAGACAATCGAGGTTACTAGCTGCGACGAGAGTAGTCGCAGTCCTTCAGTTGTGATTATGGACTACCCTCCGCCAGCCATGGTTGCAGCACCCGCGAGCAGCCAACCGATGGTTAAAACTGGCGAGCATGCATTCTTCGTAGCTTCCAATAGTATGGCGCCTTTACCTGATGATGCTCGGGAAGAGATTGTGGATCAGGATGTCCAAAACAACGCACATATTGCAGTCTATGATGAGCAGGCACTACCTCAAAAAGCTTTTGAGGTTGAGTACGCAGATCAGGACGCCGTAGGGCAGGAATATCCTGTAAATTTAAAGGAGCCAGTGACTATGGATACTATAAGTAATAGAAAAATAACTGAGCATTACTCTGAAAAATATGATGGTATTGCCTCCACAGAAGAGCCAAGTGTGCCACTTGGTTCTGTTCGAAACGAAGGTGGCAGCCAGGCTATAAATGATCAAGCAAGCCACGCGATATCAGACGAGACAGCATTGCTGCCAGATACTTCTCTGGTGGATAAAATAACACAGGCTGATTCCCTGGCCCAATCTGCCGCGGCAGGTGAATTGAATGACGTAGACGAAGAGATTGCTGGATGGGTCTCTGAATTTTCCAGGCCAGAGACGACCGTTGTAGACACATCACACGCCTCCAGATGTAGTTCGAAGACTTTATCTACAGCCTACAACAACAACAGTGACGAGTCTTTTGCTGAGAGCAGACATGCGGCGGATACTGCGAAGGTGGCTGAACTGTTTAAGCAGATAGACGAGCTGCTAAAGAGCATTCGCAGTATGGATCAGCAGCTGTCTTGCATTACTGAGACGAACCAGACAATAATGCGGAAGGTTAATCGTGTTATACTTCGCCACAACAGTATAACTGCTGTCCCTGCTTGGAAGGATGTTGTGCTTGCAACATCGTCAGCAGGCACGGGTCAATGCACTGCAGACTCAGTTAATGCGAAGCTTTTGCATAGCTTGAAAAAGATTCAAATGGTCACACAGCGCAACAGCAACAACATGGAGCGTCTGGCCAATATTGTGCACGATGTATTGGAGAAACCTGACACTGCTTCTGAGCTGCGAAATGGATCTACATCGGCCAAACAGCCATGAATAACAGCCACTGTCGTTGCGCTTCGTGTAATGTCGGCTTGTTAATAAAATAGCTTTAAATTATTTTGCCATGTCCTTTTTTTATCGCATTTTAGTGACCGGCAAGTGATCTAAAGTACAAATTAACATTTTTCACAAATTCTTCACTCCAAAAATACGAACGGCGCATTAGGAATCTGCCGCCAAAGCACACACACTCGATCGCTTCAATTGTCTTTGTGAGTGTCAGCGAACTGCGCGGTTTAGCTGCGCTTGAATCCTACTTTGGCTATGCTAGTATGCCGCGCTGCACACTGATGAATGTAAGCAAGCGCCCAAAGCAAAGCACCTCGTTTGTTTGTGCAGATTGTTCTAGGATGCATGGCTATTTATAGGGACAGAATTCGCACTTCATGGTGCCTTTGTAGAGCCTTGCTTCTTTTGCGCATCTAGAGGTGTCACTTTGTTCTACCCTTTGTAGGATGTTGGACATCAGCACGAGAAATATGTGGATAACGCCAGCTTAATTTCTGCATAAGAAAAAAAGTAGAAGGCAAACTAACTTGGGATCTATACCTGGCTATACTAACTTTAAGTATCCAGGTGACTCACAGCTGCATGCCACACCAGCCGATGCTTGACAATAAGAACTGCATTTGTATGTCATCAGCGCCTGCCTCTTTCATATGGCGCCACTCTGTGATTTCTATAGTTTGTATGGAAATTCCCCACTACTGCTTAGGATGCCACGGAGAATCTCTACAAAAGCAGCAAATGGGGCTACTAAATGTGGATCCGGTCGGATCGCTGCTTCTTTGTCGCCGCCGATAGCCGCCAGCTCCTTTTAATTGCAGACAGAGGGAGCGCCGCTGCTCAAACACGCCTAACACAATAAACTGAGCTAAATACAAAGTGGCTGTGTGCAAGAAAGTGGAGAAAATGTCGATCCACATTATGGGGATAAGTATACACTGCCATGCAGCGGTCCAAAAGCCCTGGTCCACGCCATTCTTTTAATTGCCAAGGCCCTGTCAGCCTCGCAAAGACAAATGAAAAGGACCGAAACGTTTGGGACTTGTAACGTGTGTCTCCAAAGCAGAACAGTAAATCGCCACAAGTTGATCTGCGACCCGCAGCGGACAAAAACTTTGAGGGTCAGCCTGCTGTGTGCAAAATCATCATGTTCCGAAAATTAACGAGCAGGGATGCGCGGAAGAGTAAATAACAGCAAAAAAAAAAGTGCGTGAACAGCGAAGGGCAGGGCTCGCAACCCAACCCCTTTCCCCCCCTTTTCTACCCGCAATTGTACTACTTGTGTTGGCTAGGCGGGGTGAGGGCTGCGTCGCGGCAGAGAGGAGAGTTTAGCGCTCTACAGGGTCCGACAACCGGGTTCAAAGGGAGGGAGGGAGGGTTGCCTATGCTAACTTGTCTGCCTGCACCAGGAACGCCTGCTCCTTTTTTTTTTTTCTTGCTGCGGCTGCTGGCGATTGCCTTCTTCCCTGCCGCCGCTCTACAATAAAATCATCGCGTCGCGGGGGCTGGACATTGCTGCACCAGCTACCGCTGCCGAACACAACTTTACCTTTTCTGCCTTCTTTGCTCTCTTTCCTCTGCGCTGCACTGTTCTTGACGCACAGCACTTACCTCACCAGCCACCATTCTAGTTTCAGCCTGCCTCTATCCCATCCCGTCCTTTGCTACTACTCATTTTACCATTCACTTTGGGACCAGCTTGTATTCAGGCTTCTTGATGATTATCTTCGCATTGTGTTTTTAGTCCAAAAGCCACTCTGGAAACCCCTCTCTCTTTCTCCACACACGCTCTTTTGGAGTTCTTGTCGCCACAGGCCATCCAGTTCCTTCCGAGCCTTTGTTACGTCTGAAAACCCCTCCCCCCCTTGTGATGCGTGCAAGCATCGCTTATTAATAACCATCGGGTATATAAGAAAACTGAAGCTACCCCGCGCAAATCAGACCTCTCTTTTGGCTCACGCCACTGAACGCGAAACCGTTATTTTTCACCCTTTTCTCTACCTTTGCCGAAACTCTCTATACGCAGCACCCCCCAGGTTTTTTTGTTATCGCATTACCACCTGCACTTTTACCTTTTTCTTTCTATAGACTTGGGGTCCGATTCCCATCTACACACGCTTGACATTACCCTGCAAATTATTGGTTTAGAAAGACATCCTAAAGCATAAAAGATATTTCTACTGTTATACGCTTGCAAAAAAACCCACTTGTGCAGCCAAACGACTTGACCCGACTTATCTTATCAGTGTGCGCGCGCGCGTGAACCCTTGCAGGCCTTCGGTTAACGCTGGGTTTTTAGCAAACCTGCATAAACAAATCCGACCCTGTCAATATTCTACTCTAATCCCTCCAAACTCGAATCCACGGATTATTCCTGAAGCAAACTATGGCGTTATACTCGAAACAAGGTATGTATCATACAAACAGAGGACCAATCTTCTTGAAAAAGTCCTTTTTTCCTTTTTGCAGGCCTAGCTTTATGCAGCAATAATGCAATATCTGTTTCACTAGCATTTATTATCATTGACTGTGCTAGTGTCATATTCATCTGGCAGAATCCACGATGAAATGCAGGAAGCGCGGGGAGCCTACAAATGAGAGAAAAGCGGCACGGAGCCTTCTACATTTGTTCACTACTCGGCATATGCACCTGCGTGCTTATGCCCGCGCGCCACTCCATGTCTCCTAAAAAGATTTTCTGGAATTTGCTTCCGGTGGACGGCCTTGCCTTTTGTAGACTTGAAAGACTCGCAGGAGCTTTATCAAAAATGCGAATTTATCTCGAAAAAAACCAGGTCAATCTATGCCTGGCGGGCTGCTCTATGGGTGCGGTATTGCAAAGAGCAGAGCCTTGATTTTGCAGTGACAGAAAATAAGATGATAGACTATCTGGACTGGCTATTTGAAATCGATTTGGTCAACAAGATCAACACAAAGAAAAGCTACGTTCCGGATATACTACGGGACCATATGGGCAGTGTGATCTGTTTGTGGCGGATTCAGACCGGCAACAACCCCGATCTTGTGTCACCAAAAGAGGGAACACGCTACCAGACAAAGTGGGACGAAATTCTGCGCACCTATCCACGGCGAGAGCGGCACCAGCAGCGCTCGTTTGCACACGATGATCTGAACACCGAAGTAGTTCCAAGTGCCTCTGGAATGCCTGTGTCGCCGCGAATTGGCACCGGATATCCGCCCGTCTATGCTGACACGCCGTACCAACACTACGCTAGCCGCAGTCCTCGCTATCATCATCCCCCACACTTCCAACATCCGCAGCATTATCCAGCACAGCAGCAACAGCATCCAATATTACCAGCGACGCCTATAGCATACTACCCGCAGCATCCACAATACCCCCTGCATCAGAGATCGCAACAACAACAGCAGTACCCTGTTGGGATCTCGGAACCTATCGAGATGACTTGGCAGCTGCAGTGGCTGCAGGATCTAAGCTGGTCTTCGGCGACGGCACGCCTACTGTTTACTATTGCCATGTCTACCTGGGCAGAGACAGTACATGTGACAGGACTAAAGCTAGGCGATATCTATTTTGCTTCAAGCACTATGGCACCACGTCTTCCGTCATCAGTGATGCGCATTTCGCTAGTCACAAGCCCTGCGACCAGCCCGCACGCACGGCCTAGCGGAGCAACTAGCTCGTTATCCGCAGGACGCCATTTGGTAAGTAAGGAATTGCATGTAATACTTTTTCCGTGCGAAAAAATCCCCCATGCTCCACATTCTCGGCACTGAGGGGGGTGCTTTTGAATGCCCGAAACACACACTTGGCATTAGCACAACGTGAGCCGAGACATTTCATTATCCATTGTTTATGGCAGCTTTCAATAACAATGGGGATCTGAACGACACTGCTATTGCATCGGCGTAGAAAGAGAAGAAAAATATAGAGCAGGGTGGGGCTGCATCTACACAAATACGATACTATGCTGCTAGCACATGCTACTTGCTCTTGTTGTCCCGTGTTGCAGCGCACATTAGCTTCTCGAAGACCCTTTATTTTATCGGCCAATGCACTGCTGCGTTCTGCTATTGCCCGCCCCTCTTGTGCTACAGAGCCACGCAGCATGTCAGTAGTTGATGGTGTCTGCTGTCTTAGAGGGCATCTGCTGAGCATCAGATGTGCCAGTGATTTCCTATTTTGCCTTCAAGAAGCGCAATACACTGTCAGTCGCTTTATCTGCTTTACTTGACCGCATGCGCAGCACATCTATGCTTTCTCACTTGATGCACGTTGGGCATGATGCTGCGTTCTTGAGCAAGCGCATCATGCAAACATCTGTACAGGCTGCTGACTGCCGTTCTACCTTCTAATTCCCGTACCTCTTTTATGCCGCATTCTTCTGTCTCTGGCACCGGGTGAATGATTGCGTGCATTTTTTGCCTGGACATCAAAATATTGCCTTTTGGATAATCAACCGAAAACATGAACGGCAGCCAATGCTATTTTCTGGCTCTGTCTCCCTTGTGCTTCATAAAAGTGTTCCAGCGACAGCTGATTTTGTGCGTGTGTATCTACGTGCAGTCATGTATGGCTGTCAATTTTCTTTGAAACTTCCCAATTTGGCACCTCTGAGCCAGGTCATGAATGGTTTTGCTTCTATAGAATTTCCTTCTGCTGTGGGGGGTTTGGCCGATCTCTAATTGGAGTTCTGCCTGTCTACAACCAGCCAATGTCATTTTTTTACCGACGGAGATTGTGGCAAAAATAGTGGTCTCATGACAATCTATTAACTTGTTTTAAAAATAGTATTAAGCCGCCCTAATGTCAATGATTAGCGTTACTAACCTCGTTCCACACTGACATCTTGCAGCCTCAAATGTTATACTTTATTTTAATGTAGTTCAGCATAATCCGAGCCCGCAGTCTGCTCTGCTGTTCCTGGAACGCAGTGGGAGTAATGCTTTTTCATCACTGGCATGTGGCCAATCTGCAGCCGCCAACATTTGCTGATGGCTCATGGCAAAGCACGCCTGTACTTCCTGTGCACGTTAGAGACGCTGCTGCTTTGACTTCCGCCACCGCAAGCCCTGGCAGACCTATGGATTTGATTTCCTCCGCAGATACTGAAGTGGAGCGTTTTCCGTTTGGAGAGCAGCTGGGTTTGGTGCGGAATTTGCTGCCTACATACAAACTCCCCTTGGAAAGGTAAGTTTTTACAAGATACAGTGACAGCTACTGAGATTTTGATTTTTCTCTAATGGTGCTTGGCTAGATTGTTCAGGGCGTGCGTGCGATTGATATTGCTAACAATTTGCCTACATATATTCTGTAATCTGACTTTAATTTGTCCCGTGAAAGATAATCACTAAATAGGGTTGTTCGTTTGCAAAGCCTCGATCGCATTCGGCAGTTGGCTTCACCCAGATCTGGCAGTGGCTCTGAGCCAGGGGAACCGCGGATAGCGCAAGGCAGAAGATCGCTGATGAACTATGATTTTGCACCGCTGGTAGACATATCGTCACCGGAACGCCTCGAGCAGCTACTGGTACCCAACAGCGGGTATTACGAGAGCCACCACTGCATTCAGCGTCACAAGGTCATTCCGTCTGACTCGCTGCAGCAAATGGTAAGTTATGTGCATTTGTCTTCGAAGCAATCTCTGGTTTTCCTCTTTCACACAAAGTCCGCGCAATGGCTGTTGGCGGCTCGATCTGGCCATATTCAAAGCTGGACGCTTCTATGATTTGTTTGCCTTCGGATATTTCCCCTTAATGGTGTGCGGCCGTCAATCGTGTGGGTTCAAACAGGTTATGTCTCATTTTGTGCCAATCATTTCGCGCCAGCAGAGCAGCACTTTTGTTGCCTGCAGCGCCATATCCTGTCAAAGACTGGCATCCATGCGCTTTAAGCTACATATTGCATTGATATACCAATTTGCAATGTTGCATCTGTACTTTGGAGCTATTGAAAGACTGCAGCCGATCAATAGCTCAAAATTATAGACGCAACGCGGCAAGCAACAGATGGCCATTTGAACAACACCATACACACCCCCTTTCCCCCTTTGCAAATAATGTTATGCAGTTTCTTTCTGCTGCGGTTTATGCAATGAAGAATCAGGCATGGTCTCATGCAGAAGCAAGCCAACAACTCGACATGCTAACATGCTAACACTTATAATACTTTATTACGGCAACGTTTTCTTGACAACCCTTCTGCATATGACATTGCACGTATTTACTGTTGGGGGATTTCCTATGTAGATCTTTCCATGGGCCACTACAATGCTAAGCACAATGCCAGGCAATGCTAGTATTGACGAGCGCAGAAACATCAGCCGTTTCCTGGACTTTCTGCTTGATTTACGGATTGTTCTTCTACAGGTAGGTATCTAGAAAATTGCTATATTTGTGTCTTGGAATGTAAATCTGCATGTGTTCCTTTTGTAAGCACTGCTGTCAAAAAATATGCTACATTAGCCGGAAAACGCACACGGCTGCGGCGTGCATAGTCAGTACAAAAACTTGCATGTCTGTGCAGCAATAGCTCGGCCATGCGGTGGTGGTCATCCGTGTGCTTTTCGCCGCAACAACTCTCCACAACTCCAATTATATTTAGAATATGTAACAATTGATCCTGTTGTTCCGAGAATGATGTACCACAATGTCAATTTGGGATCTTCCATTGCCCTCCGAGTCATGCGCCCTAAGACCATTTTAAAGCGTTTGGCTGATTTTTCCCACATGTGTTTCAGTTTATCTGACATTGCACGAAATATTCCAACAATTCTCAGACGACAATCGGCTTAAATGAGGTTTAAACTAAAGCGTGTATTTTCTTTTGATATTAACAAACATAACATGTAGGACATTGCAATTCTTAAATGCTGTTCCGCGTATCTGCCGCCTCAGTTTACTGCTACAAGTATACTCGGCAATTCTATATTTAGTACGCATGAGTTTTTACAGTACTGCGAGATTATGCAGAGGGATGCTGCTGATGAGATTCAGATACTACAATATGACCTAGACTTGGTTGTGAGTTACCCAGGCAATTCCGAAGTAGGTGAGCCACTTTCAGGGGAAATTAATAACAGAAACCGAAGCCAATATAGTACTGGATCTAGCACAGCAAATCATGGTCTGCCGCCTCTGGGACTAAATTTTCCCATCCCGCCACAAGATAGTAGCGCAATGGTGGTAGGATCCCCCGATGATGAAGCTTTCTCCCCTATAATCTCTCCCACTCCGCCGCCGGCCGGTATACGAGATGATCCTACACGCAACGCAACATTATTTATGGACATTCCTCCTAACAGCGCAGGGTCACACACGAAGCATGCACCGCTATCTGCGATGACACAGCATTCAATGTCACACAGCATGCCAAATCGGTCTCGTGATGGCTGGAGCGACGGGTATTTTGACTGTGATAGCAGAAATGCTGGTAGACTCAACTCTGCAATACCAGTGCCAGCAGAGCCAATGCCGACAAAAACGCAACACACAGGTGCTTCGGCGACACCACATACTGGGGCTTCAGTCACAAACATCTACCCGAGCAGTATGCATTCGACAATGTCGCCAAGATTGTACTGGCGTTCGACTCAAACACAACGTGTAGTAAACTCGCCAATAAGACTGTCAGATTCACCCGGCGAAAGAAACGCTGGTATAAGCGGAGGACGCTCTGGACAATTTACGCTGCCATCATTTGCGCAGTTTGCACAGCCTATCCGATCATCTGCGCCGCTTGGTCGTGTCGGTAGTCCGACGTCAGGGAAAGTTAGTCCGGAGAGTCTGCACAAACACCAAGATACAAACTCCAACTTGCGTGAACTTGACCCAAATGCACTGCCTGGAGTTCCGCGCAGATCCAGCGATTCCACAGAGGATGGTATTGGCGGCGGAATGGCTACTGGAAGAGATGAGCCATCGTCAGGCGACTCAGATCAGCTTAGGCTTTTACGTAGAGAAAACGCAAGTCTAAAAGAGCGTATGCAAAAGTTGGAGCTGACGGTTGCTGAAAAGCAAGAGCAGATCCAGAGCTGGATGTCTCGTATGGAAAAGCAAATAATGCGCAACGGCGAGCAACCAATGTGAATTCTATCAACTAATATACAAGTTTATGATTTAACTTTATGATTACACATGTTGAATATTTCAATACACAAGATTGAGTTACGGATCAAGAAAGGGATCAGTGGAAGAAGAAGTACTGCTAATTACAAGCAAGATTACAAGGTCATTTGGGCTTAAAGAACTTGTTCATACAATAAAACCTGTGGTAAGTAACCACCTCTTTGATATCTCCGTTTTTTTCTGGAGAGCTTTGAGATTCGAAATATAATCAAATTTTCTATACCGAATTATTTGCTATTCGATGTTGCCTGAGCAATTTTATGTCTCACGCAAGCCGATTAAATGACCACAATATGGCTAAATTATATCAGTTATCGCGCATCTACTCACTCTATCTAGAATTAAACATGATCGGACAGATGGACAGTTAGACAAATGTTCAAAATGCAGAGTTTATATATGCAGAAGAAACAACTATTTTAACACTTCGGATGACATAAAAACAAAATTTTATTAAAGGAAACTAGACATTTACAAACACTGAGATGGCAGCTAGGCCAGCGGCAAACATGAGTGATTGAAAGCTTGCAATTCCAGCGCTACCAGATCTATTATCGCTGCTGGCATCGACTTCCTTGTCATCGGAGATTTTGGAAGTATCCAGTATGGTCAGCGAATCAAAATCATCAAACGTGTCCAGAATGTTGGAAGAACCAGAAGTGAGATCAGAACCGGTGATTTCGTCAATATCGGACAAATCCCTAAATAGAGCGGGCAAGGTAAGGTGAGGGTGGTGTACAACCAAGGCGTGAGAAATCGATGTCGGTGTCCTTGAAGACAGAGCAGTATATACAAAAGTAAGAACAACAGTGCAAAACATGTAAAGAAGTTCAAGTAAGGGTAAAACAGAGCCAATAGTTAATAGTAACATATGTCATCAACCACCAAGTAGCATTCATTCTTAAACAAAGTTATGCATGTTTGAGGCAACATTACAAACAAAATCCAGTGTGCTTACCCGTCTGATCTTGGTTCTCCTTCGATCTGACGAAGACCGCCAGTCGATGAGTCAATAAACGACTTGAAATAGCTGGCATGGGTGAAGATGCTAACCATTCCCTTGCCACCGCAATTTGAAGAAATAGACTGACCCGCGCCCGCTGTACCAAAACTGGTGATTCCAACCAAAACATTTTTACCCCCAATCTTGCGGATCAACGGACCACCAGAATCTCCCGGGCATGTGTCGGCACCAGCATCTGCAGCAACACAGATGCGTGGACCGTTGTTTCCATTAAAGTTGGTGTCAATCGAGCCGCACTGCTCCTTCGACAGCGTCTTCAAATCACCCTTTATCAGCTGTTTTGACGCCGTTGTCCCAGTCGCCGAAGTGTAACCCCATCCGAGTGCTGTAAGGGTTTCACCATCGCCAACCGATGCATTATCAATGGATATCGTGGAGGCCTTATCGCTGGTCACTGGAGACTCCAAACGCAACAGCGATATGTCATTAACCATTGTCTGATCATTATAATCAGGATGATTGTGAATGTCCGTAACTTTGACACCCTTTGAAGTATCAAGATTATACTCGGCTTGACCCACATATACCAAGAGATCGTTGGTTGAGGCGGATTTGATGCAGTGTGCTGCGGTCAGAACCCACTGGTCTGAGATGATTGATCCACCGCAATAAGTTTTTTCTGCCTCGTTGTATAGATACACAATAAACGGATACTTGCCAAAGTCTGCATCTGTACCGCCCATGATTCGCGCCATGAGATTGCTGCTGTGTTTTCCAGACGGCAGTGCACACACATATGATACTATCGAAAGACTATATAGAAACCATAGTGTAGAGTGCAAAATGCTGCGGCTAATGTTTGACATTTTTTTATGTCTATTGTTCTACTGACCTGCAGAGAATAAAGCTCAAATAAGTAGTGAATATGAACAGCACAAAGAAAAAATTTCTAAGAAAAGGGCCGAGGAGGAAATGTGCGGGTATTCGGTATCAAACAAGCAAACAGTAAAACCTACCGCAAAAAAAGATTATTCTAATTCAGGCAGTCCGCACTAACAAGTTTTACTCAACTAGGCAGCAATCCCGTCTATTTATACTCAGGATGTTGCTGTGCGGTTTGCTGGTGGGAAGTGAGAAAATAAGGCGCAACTTTAGGTGTTTGCTGGTGTGACACTGGGCCGAGCTGTTACACTAGATCTTTGAGGGAATCCAGTAAGCCAATCCGCGAGAGACATCTCAAAAGTTGGGCGCACAAAAATAACCACTCTCCATGCAATGACGTTGAGGAATGCAAGTTAATGGGGGTATTCGAAAATCTTTTTTCCTCTAATAACATGGGCTTGGCGTTTTATTTCGCAACAAATCATTCGTCAATTCATTACAGTGAAAACTGTGCATAACGCGCGGTACACGATCGAGCGGAGGTTGTACGCGATCAGTCACTACATAGAAGAAAAAAGTAATAGTAGACGGAATAGCTTTTTTATTTGGTGACTGGACGGAGAACAGACGGTGATACGTTTATATTTTTAACATTCAACATGACGGAGTTGCATCAGTAGAACAGTGTTTTTGTGTCGTTTGCGTATGGATAGCGATGGAAATAACGGTGTGGTGGGCGTTGACAATAGAAAGAGAATAAACGCCAGAAAACATTGCGTATTACCTTGCTTGTAAAAGGCACTGCATTCATCAAAATCTCTCCAATTGCCTATTGCTTACAACCATTCAATCTGCATTGTTTGGTGGAAATTTTACCCGTGGATGTTTAGTTCCAACATGTCGACATCTGGAGAGTGTGCATAGTTTATATGTATGTGAATATGCGCTGTTTTATTAAATAGATTCCGTATTAATATATTGGCTTTTTTTTTTTATAGAAATTGTGTGGTAATTATAGGTATGTAGCTAGTAATTTTATTGCATCATGTTCAGTCTGTGCTTGTCGGATGTTGTAACTTTTAAATAGGTAGACAGCCATCACACATATGGCTGTAAATTCATATGGGGTATTTCCTACTAAAAAAAGAAAGAGGCAGTGCCATGGGTGTTTTGAGACTTAGGTAATCACCGCTGGCTGCTCTCTATATTATTTTCTGTAGGTCAGACACAAATGACATGGCCAACGCTCCTATTGCGCATGCGCCAACAACGCAAATGAATTGCCATCTGGATACAGAAATGTCATGGCAATTAATGTAAAAAACAGTTTTTACACAAACGCTAACCTTCTTGCACAAAGCGGTATTCCGATGGGGGATGGTATCAAATGCTTTATTGCTTTGACAAAGTTATTTTGCGTTAGGGTCATTGGCAATCATGAACCGACGTCCGAGGTCCGCAGAAGGTGAAGAAGGTGCGGCGGCCGTTGAATCCGCATTCTCAGAGCGGTGACCAATGTCCTCACCTCCCGCCTGATTGACCGCGTCGCGTAGCCAAGTGGGAATAGGTTGCCCCGAGAGCAAAATTTCATTGATGGCTTCTGCCTGGCGGTACTCATTCTCCATGCGCGCCTGATCAGAGCCATACAGGTTCGCAACAGTAGTGTGTTTGCTGCTGGCTACTGATCTGCGGGTAGTACTAGTGGAAGGCAAAGCGCTTGTGCGCCTTCTCCGCGTTGGAGGGACCTCGGGTACAGGCTCATCGCTGCCATCGCTAAAGGCTGCGGTGAAGCGCGACGCGCCAAATCGATGACTGAGTGAACGAGCATGCGCACGCACAGAGTCCACCATTTGTTGCCGACTGCTGGGGCTGTCTTTGCTTGTCGGAAGCAGTGCCGTCCTGCCACTCTTCATACTAATAGGCGATGTTATCGGGGTCCCGCTGTTTGATGTGTTAATAGGAACCCCTGTAGAGAACATTGGACTAATATCTCCCATGCTGGCGCCACAAGAATGCGCGCTTATCGGCAGAGTTGCTGCTGCTCCTGTGCTGCTGTCCGAGCCTGAACCCAAGTGGGTTACCTCTGCCCTTTCTGCCGTTTCCCGATCGTGCGACGACTGCGCAGAGCCCTGTGTCGACTTCTCGTTCGGGTGTATTAAAATATCCGACGCGTTGGTCCTGTCTCCATCGTAAAGACCTGTATAACTGATAGTGCTGTCGCCGTTGTACGGTACCTTGCCCCCGCCTTGTCCATTATCGCCCTTAGAGCCATTCATAGCCCCTGACCCATCTGCGTGAGGATTTCCACTCAGAATACTACTACCATCACCTTGTCCATGGTTTAAAGACGAGAATTCCCTATTGCGGCGTCGGAGCACGCGATAGATGATAGTAGCTGCAATCCCAATGACCATTACTCCAAGAACGGACGACACGATGGCAGCAATAAGCACAGCAGTTTTGTTATTGCTGTCACTCTGGGCTTTGGCACTGGAGTTGGTAACGCTGGTACGAGACCATTCCCACGAACGCACATCCAGCTTGTACATAGTATCATCATAGTCGCCAATACCAATACCACCGTAGATGTACATATGTCCATCGTGGAAGCTTGCGGAGTGGCCGGCCCTAGCAGTCGGGCCGATGTTCTGATTGGAGCTAGAGATCGGGGCGCGGGACCATGTTAAGTTCCCTTCATCATTGGCTGTCAATAGCCACACAATGCTGTCAAAGGGGTCGTCAGTAGAGCTGTGCATGCCGCCAAAAACATACATAGTATCATTGGAGCAGACAGCAGAATGCAGAATGCGCTGGGATGGCGCATCACCTTCAACAGGGATCGAATACTTCCAAGTGTTTGTCTTTGTATTGATAAGCTTTATGTCGTTGTAGCTCTCAACGTTCCCGTCAGCCCCGCCAAATACCACGATAGATTCTATGGCGCTCATATAGCACATTGTGTGGTATTTGCGAGCTGGTCCATTGCTTGCGTATCCCCACGTGAGTTTGGACGGCGATAAGACATCCAGGTTGTTGGCAGTGTCTGAAGAGCTTTTTTCTTTGTTCGTATTTTCTGACAGCGGAATGCCACCATGCATGTAGAAACAACGGTTATCTGGTACATAGACAAATGCAGCACCAAATCTCATCACAGGCAGCTGACCCAGCTGAGTGGGCGAGCTCCAACTCCAATGCACGTCATCAAGCAGACTCACTGCCTTTGAAGCATTTCCAGGCACACCGTATTGCGAGTCATAAACCCAAATGTTTCCTGAAGCGGCGCCGCACCCAGGCAAAACAGGACCCACCTTTGGTGTATTTGCGGTGGCGGGTGCATATAATTTGTTGTTGTTTATGTCAAAGACTTGTAAAGTGTTTGTGCCCTTGTCAGCAATGCTAAGTGGATCTTTGTCTTTTAAGCTGCTTGTGCCACCATACAACATAAGAAATGTTTTGTCGTCCAATGTCGTAAATGGCACCATGCATCCAAAGGCACGCCAGGCCGACGATGGATCTGATACTGCCTGTGAGTCGTAGAGGTTGGCTTCGCGTGCGACCAACTCTATCGCATGTGCACCATCGCTTACAAATAATCCTGTTACAGCTGCAACAAGTCGTCGACGTGCTTGTAAATTCATATTGTACGGCTTGCAAAAAGTGGTTAGCGTATTTCTTTTCCAGGAAAAAAAAAAAGGACACCACCCAGGAACTAGTGCAGGTTGATAAAGAAAAAGACTATGTGTTGATATGAACGTGTTAATTTACAAGAGCACTTTTTTAAGAAAAAATGTAGGAGAATATCATTACTCAAATAGAAGGTTTAAAGGAAAAATAGCATGCAGAAGAGCAGAGTTGGAAGAAAAAGGAAAGAAAAGCATGGTACATGCATGTGTAGCAAGTTGTAGGAGATTGTGTTTTTTGCAACTGGAGCTGGATTGAAATAATATTTTGAGTGCCACCCAATACAGACAATGGCTCAACAAGACGCCTTTAGGAAGTTTTTTTCTTTTCTTTGTGTGGATGTTCTTCAGCCCTCCCTAAACTACAAAAAGAAAAATACTGTAGCAGTAGGTTTGTGGTGCATGTTCAGTTTGTATAAATTTATGTGTTTCCCATCTTGGCGCTTGTAAATCAGTTTGTCTGGATATTGCATGAGCCTGCATTGCTGCTTGGATACAGCAGAATCATTTCTGTCTTTTATTCCAGCATATTCCTATTTTTGCCAACATATCTTTAATGCAGGATATCAGTGTGATACTAAATTAGATCTAATGGTCATGCAATAGCAAAAAGTTAGTGGTATTATCCTATTTGTTTTTTGTGTATATCGTTAGCTTTTATCCGGCAGACTGATCATAAACTGTGGCTAAAAATGGGTGCATGGGTAATGTCTGGCGGGCTTTAGAGACTAGGAAGAATAGTAGTATTCAGTATTTAGCAATATCATCGAACCATTATTTCTGTGAATATTCTTTTATATTCTGGGCCTTCTTCAGCCCGTGTTTAACATCATGGACTGGCTTTTGTAGACTACTTTGGTGATGTCACTTTTGGCATTGCTGAAACTGGTTTACACTTTTGGTGCATTTTTTTTTAGCTTGCATGAAGGAAACTGTCTCCGACTTATCAGCTTGAGCAACATGCCAACCGCCGCAAGGAAAGCAGCAACCAACCTCAAGAGCTGACCTCATAATAATAACATTCAGGGTAGTTATCACTTTTCTAAATTAGAAAACAAAACCGCTTAGCATATAGACTTAGATTTTGTTAAAAAGCTCTACTGCAGATGTTGCTAATTCTTGCTTGTATAGTATCCACACAACAAAAAATAATGTGGCAATGTCAAGACCATTACACGACATACAATGACCTAGAATATGAACAATGGCTGCAGACGGATAACCTTTGTCGCAGTTTTGCAAAAGAATTCAAAATTCAAAACTTGAAACCCGAGTGAATAGCGACGGTACCAAATGTCAAATTCTCATATCCACTTCCAATGGTAGTGAAACCAGCCTTACGTATAATCTGTGCAAAATCATCCTGAGCAGGAAACTTGCGAATGCTCTCAACAAGATACTCATAAGAATTACGATCATTTGCAATAAGCTCTCCGAGTTTAGGAATCACGTAAAACGAGTGCAAATCGTAGGCTGCCGCAAGTAGAGGATTAGATACGCGCGAGAACTCAAGACACATAAACCGACCACCAGGCTTCAGTACGCGAAAAGCTTCGCGCACAACACGATCAGGGTGAGTACAGTTACGGATACCAAAAGCAATGGAATAGGCGTCAAATGAGTTATCCTTAATAAAATCCAAGTTTTCTGCATTGCCAACAGTAAAATCGATACGACCCTCCCGCTTCCATTTGGAATCAGAGAAGCGTCGCTCGCCTTCACGCAGCATGTCAGGGTTGATATCGACCATGTGTACTGTGCTGGTAGAGTCACAGTTAATATTGTCCTGATAGTTTAGAAAGCGGTGTGCAATATCGCCGGTCCCACCAGCCACATCGAGGAGCTTGGCACCGGGAGTAGGTGCCATATTGCGCATAAAATGATCCTTCCATAGTCTGTGGATACCTAAACTCATCGCATCGTTCATCATGTCGTAGTTGGAGGCAACACTCGAAAATACATTGCGTACAAGTGACTCTTTGACTTCCTCAGGCACAGTTTTAAAACCAAAGTGAGTTGTGGTGGGGTGGTCGTGTTGGGTCTGATCGTTCTGGAGTTGAGGCTGCTGCTGTTGATGTGTGACGGATAAACTGAACGCCCGCAACGGCATATGTACTTTAGCAGTGCGGATCGAGCTGGTTGCGGTGCCAGCAAGACGCCGCGCAAAGGATGAATTCATAGTAATTTTAGAAGTGTAGATTCAATAACAGACTGAAGCAAAAAGGGGGAAGCAGATAGGCCGATGAGCCGTTTGAGACGCAGATGATGTGGGGAGTTTGACGCCAGTATAATCAATTGACACATCAGATTAGCCGAATGTAATCAAGCATGATAAAGCTAATAAGGGTTGTGGTCAAACAAATACGAGATGGACTCGCCGTTGTGGTTGCGACGGATAGCTTCGGCCAAGACGGGGGCGACGTCAATCTGAATAAGCTTAGAGGAGGCGGATGTGAGCTCGTCGGGGATTGGGAAGGTGTTTGTAACAATGACCTTCTGAACGTAGGGGCACACTTCAACTTCACCAAGCGATGAGCCGCTAAACAGGCCGTGCGAAGCGACGATGTACACGGCGCGGGCGCCACAGTGAACCATTAAGTGTTCGGCAGCGGTCAGGAACGACGACGGCAAATCGATCATGTCGTCCAGCAACAGCACCAGCTTGTCGCGTACGTCACCAACAAGCGTGATTCGCGCATTGCGCTTTTTGCGCCATGACGTCACCGCCACCGGCGGACGCAACGGCGGATCAGAGTGCAGGTGCGTGCCCGACGTAATGCGGTGAATACCTGCTGCGCCGTTAAACGTGGAGCGGCGCGCAGACGGAGATGGTGACGAAGCGGGCACAGCAGCAGCGCGCACGCGGCTGTGCTGCTCCAGAATGCCAGCCGAAGCGCGCGCCATGGCCTCAGTGTTGTGTGCAGCGTCCGGCGCGGCAATCTCCTCAGGCGAGTTAACCATTTCCATCAGTTGACTTTCGTCAACGTCGTCATCGTCATCATCGTCGTCCGAGCGGTTAAGCACCTCGCTAATTTCCATGCCGGGCGTCGTTGCAGTGCCAATATCCAGCGCCTCAGGCTCTGGTGGCTGATCGTCAGGCGCAATAACCGGACTGACGTAAAACGACGCACGCTGCATGCCGGCAATCACTGCATCAACGCCGTTGACAGTTTTTTTGCGCTGCCGCCTGTTGCGCTTTTGAGAACGAGTCCCTGAATCAGCCTGGTTCTTGGGGTTGAGTTGGGACCCTGCGTCAGACTTCTTCCCTGCATCCAACTGGCTCTTCGAATCGGACTGTTCTCCTGAGTTTACAATGGTCTGCAGATTTAGGTCTGTATGCGAGCCCTTTGTGTCGCGCAGCTGTAGCGGCGACTGCGCGCGTGGAGAAGTGATTGGGATAGCGTTGACTGCGTCGGCAAACATACCGGGGCCACGAGGCGTCGGTGGCAGCGTGTGCAGTGCCACCGTCGAAGGTGTGCGCGAAAACGGCCGGGTTGATGGGGCATTGTCGGTGTGAATCAGCGCAAACGCAGTGCCCAGTCGGTCTGCCAACGCCGTCACGCGCTTTGCCCCGCCAGCGTTCTTGGCCACTACCACAACGCCGTCGTTGCCGGAAGCTCCGCGCACCACGTGCTCCATCAACCACCGCGCAATTGTAGGTTCCGAAAACAGATTGTCGACCGGAATCGTAAAGAACCCTGACATCTGCGCGGCATGCAGGTCCATAGTGATCACGTGGTCCGCCCCCGCCACTGTCAGCATGTTTGCCACTAGCTTGCCTGAGATCGCCCCGCGCTTCTTCTTCTTCTTGCTCTGCTTTGAGTAGGGAAAGTACGGCATAACCACAGTTACCTTGCGTGCACTCGCCAGCCGCGCAGCACTGACCATTATCAGCACCTCCATCAGATGATCGTTTGTAGTCATAGAGCCGCTCTGCAGAATGTATACGTCCTTTTCGCGCACCGAGCACCCCAGGTCAACTGTTGTCTCGCGATTTGTGTATCGCCGCAGACTAACCGGAGCCAGTTCGGCTCCCAAATGTGTTGCCACACGCTCCGCCAGCGTCAAATGCGACGTCCCCGCGAATAGCTTTGCATTGCGCATTCTTCACACCCACTATCGTTTAACGCTTTACCGAAGAAAAAAGACGTTGGATTCCTCCCTGCGTACCTTGGGTGTATTACTTGTTTCAAGAAGAAATAATGCTACTGATAAATACAAGACACAAGAGAAAAAAGAAAGAACCTTCCCCGGAGCTTTTACATGAGGTGGCGTTGGAGGCGAATGCCTTTTTTCCCAGCACTATTTATGCTTCGTCCCTTACGACTTGTGTCGCCATCAGTCGATCAAACCGCCTAACAGAAAATTTTTTTTCAGTTTAAAATGGGGTCTCAGTTTGACCAGTGGTCTTGACTCGTGCCAGTTTGTATTGCAAGCGTGTACGCTGGGTAAATGCACAGTTGATGCATCCCTTGCCAATAATTCCCTAATCCTCTGGCCAACAACATCGCTTTCTTAAGACTGCCAGAGCCCTAAGAACACACTGCACAACTAGTAAATGAATCTGCTCAAACACAATGAAACAAACATAAAAAAACTCCAATGTTATGTCTTTGACTCGATCCTCTTCGACAGCGCATGTTGGCCGGCCAAATAAGTGGGCGGTGCCAGCACCAGCACGTATGCAAGCGTGGGGAACAACTTGAGTCCCACCCAGTACGCAATTGCCAAGCCCATGTATGCCGCTATCAGCGCCATAAACACCACAGATCCCGCCATTTCCCGCCGCAGACCATTGATGTTGACGCCAAGACCCGCCCATGTCTGAAGCAAAACAACAAGCGGAGCTACTGTCAGCGCTGTAAACGTCAGTGACACAATAATGTTGGGCATTTGCTGGGGCTCTGCAAACCTGTGATGGATCTCGGGTTTGGGACCGTATGTGACAGATGCAGGCCGCTGGGTCTTGTTTCCGCCAGCTATATCGATATTGCCCACATCGAACTCCGCCCCTCCACTGTTGAAAGACCCCAGCACAAGCGCTACGTGGTATTGGCCCGGCGCAGCAGCAAAATGCCGTCGAAAGTCTTTCCGTGTAATATCCATTTTGTAGCTGCCTTTCGTCACTGCACGTGCTGCTAGTACCACTTCTGCTTTCGTCTCTGTGTGTTGAAGATTGACCATCGCCTGATCTAGCTGTAGTGCCTTGCCTTCCTGGTCCTGTGCTGAAAACGTCACCACCAGTGGCGTACTGACTTTGACTTTGGGAGCAGAGTCGAGTGTATTTGGTCGCTCGACATTCTGCTCAAATATCTTATCACCTGTGCGCTCCATCACGCGAACCTTGACGTTGGTAACCACTACTGTCCCATTTACAAGGCCGCTGAGCGCGCTGGCCAGTACTCCAAACACCAATAGCATCCGCATTTGGCTGCTAAATCTCATTATTTACTTTTATTATGCGACAAGAAAACAAAGTTGGCAGTTGCTGAGTAAAAAAACCGCGTTTCAAAAAGCCAGACCTTGAATTCTTGCCCACTACGAACCAATCACAGCGATAAACGTAAGCCAGTCTGTAGAAGCTCTGATCAGCTTTTGAAAGCTGTCGCAGTCTAAACTTCTTGCCAACAATAGTTGAATGTTCTTCTAAACTTCTGCTTCATCCACACTATTTTCCTATCATTCGAATCCCGTGCTTTTTTTTTTGTCTGCATCTTACTTAACAATCGGTGGTGGATAGTTTGAAGAGCTTTGATTGAGAAAATGCTGAGGAAACTAGTGCTCTTGTTTGCGTTGGTTGCACTTGTAAATGCGACTACGCTGCGCAAATGGATAGCATCACACGAAAAGTCCTGTTATTTTACTACCGCCGATACTCCCACCAAGAAGATAGCCTTCTACTTTGCCGTACATCAGGGCGGAAATTTCGACATTGACTATGAGGTAGAGGGCCCCAACAACCGCATGCTATTCAAGGGCGAGGCTGAGCGTCAGGGTGACTTTGTATTCACTGCCGTATATCCTGGTGAATACGCATTCTGCTTTAAGAACGGTCTAGCGTCGTTTGCTGACAAGCTTGTAGAGTTTGATATTACTGTTGAGGATGAGGCCAGACCTGAGGAGATTGCAAAGCGTGCCAAGGGCGATGAGATTACAAACAGCGCTATGAATATTGCTAACGACCTGGAGCAGATCACGAAGTTTATGAAGTACTTTAGGTTGCGTGAAAACAGGAACTTCGCCACTGTCTTGTCTACAGAGTCTCGTATTTGGTGGTTCTCGGCCCTTGATAGTCTTTGCGTTGTGCTGGTGGCTGTTGTTCAGGTTTATGCTATCCAGGCACTGTTTACCGCTAAAAGATCCCGGCTTTGAAAGCTTTACTTTTTTCTGGTCTTATTATCAATCCAATTTCTGCTTCCTATGATTTAAACTGCCAGCAATTGTGGGCTTTGCCGTCTTTAAATATATTCACGGTTATATTACCAATGTGGCGTTGCTGAATTGTGTAATATCGAAAAGTAGCAAATAAAACGAATGTACTGACGCAGTTAACTTTTAACAGATAATAGTGTGAATAGCTTTAAAAAGCCTAATCAGATTTTGTCGAATGTACCTCGCCAACATACGGGAATACGCCCATGTAATATTGTACCGTGAATTGCTTGTCCAGTCCATGTCGTGCCAGCCGAACGATATGTACAGCAATGATATTATACGTGCTTCCAAAAGCAGTTAGAATATGCCACCATCCATGAAGTTGCAGCACTGCATCTAAAGGAACTCCAACATAGGAGCGATAACTACGTAGCTTTTCGCAAAAAATGGAGTCAATGTTCCACAGAAAAAACCCACCCCACATACCGATATCTGCAAGTAAACGAAGCTTGATCAAAAGCCGTCGTGTCTCTGTGCAAGGATTCAACACAACAAAGCGTTTGTATGCATAGAAAACTGTACCTATTGTCGTTGCAGCAAAGGCAGCTTGGTGGAAGGCTGGATTTTGAATCCAAAATATGTAGATCAACGTAACTGCTGCTTGGAACAACGCAAGAAGTGCAGGAAGTCTTAGTCCAAATTTAATATCCTTGTCAATTTCTATCAATGCGTATAATGCTGTGGCGCAAGTGTAGAGCATGGGGAGTTCATCCAGTAACTGTGTCGTATATTTTAGTGTCATATGGAATAAGGCTGAACCACAACTGACAACTAGCAACCCTGCGTACATAGCTGTCACTCGTTTTCCGTGTCCATAGCGTATTGAAGAGCATATCCCAAGTATCGCCATTGTCATCATTGCAAAGTTGGTAAGAGTGTTCCAAAATTCGGCAATGTAATAGCTCACTGCATAATTCTCCTACATGATGATATGACAGAATTTTGGATGCAATGTTTTAAATAGTTAAACGGGTTTGTAAAAAAACATATGCATATTACCTTGCTAATTTGTATAAAAAGTATTGTTTTTGGAGCAGCAAAATACACTCAAAGCGCAGTTTGCCAAATATTAACCCGCAAAAAGTATATGTTTGTCAAAAAATGTATAAGCTTACCTCGCACCAGTCAATGGTAGATGTTCTAACAAGTCATATGAAAGAAAAATCGTGTGGACGACAAACTTTATAAAAATAGTTAGTTCAATTTCTTTCTTGCACCTGCCACATAGAATCATTGAGTATTGCCCAAAGCATGTTATGTATGAGCTCAACCACTCAGTTATATGATATCAATTAGCATAGAGCTATTTGAGGTAGACTGCTACGACCTATAAATAATACATACCGACGACCCCAAAAATAGTCCTCTTCATTGCGGACAGTATCACCAAGGATACCCCCCATTTCACAATATATATA
>JANBTM010000118.1:3485-26407 GCA_027578695.1 Coemansia sp. RSA 1365 | reverse complement strand
ACATTACTTAAATGTGCTCTGTGTGCTCGGTCAATTCGCAGTGACGGCGTTCCTGACTCCTCATGGAAAACATCTATACTGGAATTATCTGCAGTATAATAATACGCACGTTCAGTACCTGCACCATGTCCGTACAAACAATATATTGTGAGATTGGGTGCATTAGGTAGTTGGTGCTGAAGTGGATTTGTCCACATCCGGTGATCGTCTTTGTACTTGTCCATCTCAGCTTGTGTCCGATGGATGCCATAGCTGTAATCGCGCTCCAACAATCTCGTCTCATTCGCATCCAGTGCATGAAGTAGTAACTTTAGAGCACCTTCCATGGTTTGGTTACCAAGATCACCACTACTATCATCAAATCGAATCTGTGCACCATATGATACTGTTGTCTGCAAATTCTCTGCGTTGCTGCTGGCATTGGTCGATGTATTGACATTTGGAATATTATTGATTGGATCGTCTGGAGCACCGTTTAGATTTCCCCATATGGCATCACCGCCCTTGGGTAATAGCGACGGTAGCCCGGTCCATGAGCGGAATATGCGTGCTAATTCTCTGCGATTCATAAAATGATCAAGTAGATAGCTCGCTAGTGGCTGTACTGTTTCACGCTGCTCTCCAGACAACAGTGAAGCTAGAGTTTTTGGTACTCCCAGCGGTGAGCCTGCCAAGTTGACAATTGCCTCAATGTGTGTGTTAACCCATGTTGGCCCGCCTTTGCCACCAAGATCTGACTCCACCCACTTCATGAAATACTGAAGCACTTGCGACCCCATCGAGTGAGTGACCAGAACTGTTTTTCTTCCTGCTGCACGTAGTCCGATCTCAATTTTGCTCTGCAGTCGGCTAAAATACTGATCACGACGTTCGAGATCGTAATACGACAGTCTCCAGTCGTATGCAGCCAATGCCATATCGTTGCTGTCATAACCCAGTGCCGCCAAGTTTTCAATTGCTTTTCCCCAAATCCAGTACCCAGTAATAAAGTAGTCAGCTGCATCCAGTCCCTGAGCAGCACGTAACTTTATGTTTGGAGGATCCAGTCCGGATACCTTATCCAACATCATATGTTGAACCCAACATTCCTTGTCCAATAAAATTGCCTTAAACATAGTAGATGTGCCCCAAAGTCTCTTTCTAAAGTAAGGTCGCGAGCAGCTTGAAGTACTCCAACTCTCAAGACCAGATGAAATAATACCTGGAACCAATATAACATTGTGCATTTTCGTCAAGCCTTCTTCTTCAACAAGAGTCAAAGCCGGTTCAAAATCACCAGTTGCCTGTGTTGTAGTGTCTTGGCTTGGTTCATCTAACGCCAATAATCTCGATATATCTTTTACAAATTCTTCTGGTAGTAGACTCTCAGGAAGTAACGAAGATATTTCAAATTCCTCCAGAAGACTTTGTATATGATTTATATGCGTGTTATGCGTAGGATTAATGTAGAGAATACTGAGAAGCGCAGCAAGTACACCTATTACAATACCTGCGATAAACCAACGTCGTCTTCCAATACGTTTCTGTGGTTTGTATATGACTAGCTGTTTATCGATAGTAGTCTGAACAAAAGATGTGGATATATTATTCTTGTCTGGTGTTGATGAGCCATCGCGTGGAGTACCGATAGCAGTGGGTGTACAGACTTCGCTTTCTGGAGACTTCTGGTTGTGTTTACCGAGCTCTTTCTTTCCATCTGTACTGCGAGCCTTTTTTCCTTTGCTTTTGCTTTTCCGCTGCCGGATAGCACCATTATCATTGCTAACCATCCTACTCCAGTTGAGTGTTGTGGTATTTTTTTTTCTTGCTGTGAATTTCAATAATACAATATTTATTTTTTCTTTTAAAACTAGCTGAGGACGAAAAGAATATTAAACGATCGAAAGTAGCTTGGGAAGAGAAAGAAGGTTAGAAGCCATGCATGCTAGCAACAAGTAGAAGGTGCGGTTATCTTATGCATGTCCTGTGGCTTGATGATAATTCCGCGACTCGAGCCGTTGCTGTTTAGCTGGCTTCTCAACCAACTGGTGGCAAACAGTCCACAAGACGGTTTGTCAACGCTAGTGAACCTTTTTTTTTTTACTTTTCTGGTTGAGTACTTTAAATTAGCGTACGTTATTGTCATTTAGTCGCTAAGAGGTGTTTTTGTATTTGAATTAAAACTAGTTTAACAATCCAATGGAGACACAGGAGCAGAACCAGGAGCAGGGGAGCAACACACAGACGGAGGCCTTCACAGAACCACAGCAGCAGCAGCAGCAAGAGCAATCTATTACAACAGGTAGGTAGCACATAATATTTTCTATCCCGGCTCATACAATTACGTTGCAATTGAGAATCTCGGTAGTTGCATGTGTGTTTCTGCCTGCTGCAGCTATTGAATAATGCAAAGAAAAGATAAACAGAGGAGGATTTCCGCAGATTGCTACGACGGCATTCGGCAGAAGATACGGATTGAAGATCGGAACACGGGTCTTTGTCCACACTTCCTTTTGATCTACGTTCTCTATGGTTACACTACGGAGAAATTGGGACGCGAGGCGTGGAGGGGGCGGAAATCACTGGCCTTGAATATTTTTCAGGGAGACTTTTGAGTGGCTGGAATAAAATTTTCAGTTTCCGAAGTGCAAGGGAGAATGTGCAGGTCACATGCTTCATAGAAGCAGGTTCTGATGCATGCAGACGTCCGAGTGACTACTTTTTTGTTTATCAGGTTCATTGTGCCAAAGCGCTGTCAGCTGAAAAAACAGGGGCAAAAAGGGAGTTGTGTGTGGTCCACAGAGAATACTGAAACAATGGTGCATTCTTCATTCATGAGCGAACCCGTGTAGGTGATGAGGAAAGCGCTAGTGCACAAGTGCTGTCGAACAGCGGGCTAACGCAGGAACAGCAGGATAGCGTCAAGCGGGCACAAGCATACGCACAGGAATTACAGCAAACAGTATATCGGGAGGTGCTTGAGATTGAGCGGAAGCGGAAGGAAGAGGAAAGCAAGCCGGCAGCCGGGACGCTAAACCCGGGACTGGCCGGAGGAATGGATTCTCGCAACCACTCGGTGATGTCACGGGTGTATGTGGGGTCGATTAACTTTGAGCTGACAGAGGAGCACATCCACAGTGTGTTTGCAGAGTTTGGATCAGTGCGCAGTGTTAGCATGTCGAAGGATCCGATGACAGGGCGACACAAGGGTTTTGGGTTTGTCGAGTACGATGTTCCCGAGGCAGCTTCTCTGGCAATGGAAGTGATGAACGGCACAATGCTGGGCGGACGACAGTTACGCATTGGTCGTCCCAACAATTACAGCGTGGCAGTGATGCAGGGCTTTCCGCCGCCGCCTCCGGAGCGCATCTACGTGGCTAACGTAAACGAGGCTATTGCGGAGGAGGCACTGCGCGAGATATTTGCTCCATTTGGCGATGTCAAGGCCTGCGTTTTGGCGCCAGATATGGTTATGCGTAAGCACAGGGGTTGGGGCTTTATTGAGTTTGCAGAGGAGTCGGCGGCAGAGCAGGCGGCAATGGCAATGAATGGGTTTTCACTGGGCAATCTGGTGCTGCGTGTGAGGCGGTGCGTTGTAGGCGGGCCGCTTGGCGAGGGCATGGTTGCGCTGGACGCAGAGGGATCCGATGCACAAACTGCTGCAGCAGGCACTGGGGGATCAGCGACGGCAGTTATACCTCCGCCGCAGGTGATGGAGGTGGCCGCCAGCATCAACAAGAGCATCATTGGCGCCGAGTCAACAGCGGAGGAGCCCCTGACTACACGCGGCAGTGGCAACGAGGGCGGATCCGCGATTCCAAAGCACGTGATCCAGCAAAATGTAATGCAGAAGCTGGCGACATCGGGATCGGCGGTTGTTCAGCTGGAGAACGTGGTGGGCGGGCGATCGGAAGTGGACGACGACCTGGCGGGTGACATGGCAGGGGAGGGGATGAAATGTGGGAGGATTGTCAAGGTTGTCGTGCATATTGCATCTGATGAAGAACTTGCAGGCGGTGCCCACGATCGCCAGGGTAGCGAAGTCTGCATTTTCGTGCAGTATGCGGAGCCCGAGTCTGCAACCAAAGCGCTGGAATTGTTTGACGGTCGATGGTTTGGCGGACGACGTGTATCTGCCAGGCTTTATGATCCGGACCAATATCGCATGGTGACAAGTGCCGACACAATGGTTTATATTCCCTGAAGACGCATTGTTGTGCGTGACAAATGCACTGGCGTATTTTCTTGCGTCTGTGGGGGGTTTTCCATGCATTTATCATTATTGCGTTGTTTTCTTTTTGATGATGAGTGAGTTTGTAGTGCTGCTTACAATGGCATCTGCTGTGCTTTTTTGAAAGAATTCCCCACACAGATACTTTAGTTATCAAGAAATATTGAAAATGCAGAGATTTGTTTGACATACGATAATGCCTTTTTGCTTTTTGGCTACATTAATTAAGATGGATAAGAAACTTTTGTTTTTAGACATTTTTTGTAGTGATTAAGATGTGTTTTTCTGTTTGTCTTGATGGTAAATTAGTCCTTTTTGGTATGCATGCGGGAGTGTGGCGGGAGAGAAATGAGTAGCCTTTGTAGCATTGTACTTGCCACAATTTACCATTTCGAGAAAAAGGGGAGGCTGTTTTTTATACGGATACTTTTACGTGATCTGAAAACACAAATAAAGGACTGTAATAATGTCTCAAAAGAAAGAAACGAAAGAATTAAAGTCATATACTTTCTGTACAGATTCTGTACATGTAAATTAAAGGTAGACATTTTCATAGGACTTTATAGTGGAAAAAAGAGAAAGATTAGCTTCAAATGTGGGAAATATGTGTGGCGGCAAAGCAGAAGCTGAGGGAGAATGGGATGGCCGAATTTCTTGCAGTACCAAAAACAGGATATTGGCAATGTATGAAAAAACACACTCCGCTCAATTGCGGCGGCGGGGAGGTTTTGCAGGAATCATTTTTTGGTAAACAATAGCTTTTTTTTTTTTGTAGGAAGAGGGGGAATACTGAAGAAAATTATGCTTCTATTTGAAATGCGTTTGGCTAAAAAGGTCTTTTTTTAAAACCACCAATATAAAAAATGGATTCCAGTTTATCCAAGCAGTTATGTTTTTCCAAGAATGGAAAAATTATACAGAATATGAGATTTGGGCAATGGTTCCAATAAACTGTTTAGTATCTGCGGAAAAAAAATATTTTGTGTTAAGCTGTAAGGTGATTGAAGGACAAGGCATCTTTTAAAAATGTTACAAAGGGAAAGAGAGATTCTACACACGCAATTTTACCATTTAATCTCTGCAGAACAAAAAAGGAGACTTTTTAAACTGCATTCCCTTTTTCTTGTTGCTTTTCTTACCGTTATTTTAACACTAATTATTCACTGTAACTGTGTGGATATTTTTTTTCTGACATATCAACTTTAGGATTAGAATCTATTTTCTTTTTATATCCTGAAACTGACTTTATATCAGTACTGATTCTCTTCAATATAGCTGAATAAAGGCTTGATAAAGTTTCCTCAAGAGTCCAACTTGTCAGTTGGGTTTTTCTCAATTAGATCATCTCTTGTATTGCAGATATCTATAAAGTGTTCTAAAGGATTGGTTCCAAGGTTTGACACTATACAAGCTTGTAATAAAAACACAGGTAATTGACTTCTTTTTTTTACACCTACCAAAGATTGTAGCTCTGGCACAAGTCAATTGATTATTTTCCGCCCTTATTGAACTTTCCGGACATTTTTCCTCTTCCAGATATTTGGCCTTTTTAGCCTTAAAAAGAACCGGCCAGTGCCAATTTCTAACCACTTCCATTAAGCGGGAGTATACTTTGCATTTTGTCAGGCAAAGCCCTTTCTGCCGCTTAGGCACGAATTGAAGTAGACGCACGAAGGCCTTCAAGGAGAGAACCCCGTTAGGAATCAACCAACGAACCCCCCTTACTGAACCCGGACACACTGCACCCCCCCCCCCTCTTTTTTTTGACCGCGTCTGTCCAGCCCCTTCTCAGCCGGCCACCACGCTTTTTTCCAGCTATTGTATTTGGCAAGAAGGTCCTACAGTCTGTGTGGCCAAAAGCCGGGACCCACCCGACCTTTCTTTTTTTGCTTCCCGCACTTTTTTTTTTTTGCCTTTACTGCGCCTGTTTATTTTTCTGTTTCGCATTTGCTCCCTCCTTTTTCTTCTTCACTCCAGTTTTCTTTTTATTAGCCACACACCAATACTTTTTTTTTTACTCCATTCTATTCTGTTGTGAGTACTCTTACCGTTTCGTAGAGGTTTTGTAACGATGGAGGTTGACCAGAGTCCCGAAGACTACTTTCACCAACACGCTGCTGCTGCACTTTTACGCAGTGACGCTGAAGACCTTACAGAGGACCTTAAAGGTAAGTTTAGCATCGGATACCTGTCTTTTTTTTTTTTTACAGGAGTTCTGCTTCTAGTGGATGATTTCCTTCCATGGACGCCAATAATGGCAGCATATTTTTTGTGGAGGAGGATTCTATTTGTGATAAGCTTTAGGTTTTCTTCTCTTTCAGTACATTAGTGGACAATTTGTGTCCGCCGATGCGCCCGCACCTGCTTCCGATGCAAACCAGGAAGAGGGAGAGGGAAGGCAAACTATGCGGGTGTGTGCACTTGTTGGTCAGATTTGCTTTCTCTCCCCCCCTCTCTTTTGGCTCTTGTCTTTTTTGAAAAAGGGGGGGTTGATACTCCCCCCATACAACCCTTTATCACATTTCCTTCCCCCCTTTCTTTCTTCTCCAGTCTCTGTTCGGGAAAAAGGCAAACGATGCAGGTGCCGCACTTTGGGCACATCGCTACTGTTTCTTTCTGCCTTTTACCTTATAACACTTTACTCGTGCCTTTTTGGACAAAAAAAGTATTCGGGTTTTTGTGTCTTATAAAGAAGCTCTGGTTTTTGTGAACATATTGTTTTAAAGGTTGTGAAGTACTGTAAAAGGAAAAGCACTGGTGGAAGAATGTGGAACCTCAAATTATAAGTCCTTCTTTCCTATTTTTTCTCTTTATTCCGCGTACTGCGTTAGTTTTTTTACCTTTGTTCTCCCCATTTTTTTTGTGCTTCTTGATTTACTAAAGTTGCTAAAAAAAGTCCTGTATTCTAACGGGAACTTTGTTATGTTGATTTCTATGTATTCTGTAGAATCATGGTCAGGCATTGAAGATGCTAGTGGATCTGAAGATGAACCGTCTGTTATCAGTAAGAAACGCATTCTACGATATGGTCGTAAACGTCTTTCCGAAATGCAAGCCCGCTTTGATGCAGCCAAGACAAGGTAAGAAAATAAACTGAGCCCCAGTTAATTTAGCTCACTCCCCACTCCTCTCAAAATCAGACTTTAGGCAATCCTTCCATTTGAACACAAACAAAATCTGCCTTTTTTTTATTTGCTTCTGCGTAGAAATAACTCAATAATGGCAAAAAAAAAGCCCAGTAATATTGTGACTTTTTATTTTTTTCTACTTACTGAAGGAGAAGGAGGGTAAAAAGGAAACAAGTATAAAAGATGTGCGCATAGGCAGAAATATCTTTTTTTTTATGAATTCACTTTGCATCCCCTCAGCGCCTCCTCTGTCTTTTTTTTGATGCAAAAGTAATTAACTTGCTGTGCGGGATTTTTCTTTTTTTTCTCACATGCATGTGTGCGCATTTTAACCAACATAATAGATTATACGAGGAGAAGCAACAACAACTTGATTTGGAATGGTCGCAGCTTCAGAATGGTAGTCATCCACAGTACAAGGAACTTATTGAACAAGCAGATGCTCGATGGGCAGACCGACTGGATAAAGTCGAGTTTAAACTCAAGTGTGGACGCGATTTGGCGCAGAAAAATCTTGAGTGTGCGCGTAGGTCTGCGGGCGCTACAATGGTAACTCGTCAGGGTACTTTAAGACAGCGCATGGCATATGGACGCAAGCGGAAACTGTGGGCTTTGACGGATACGTTACGTGGACTTGAACGTGTCAGTGAGACCATTGCTAATATATCATGCCCGCTGTCCAATCAGGGTGCTCAGGATATCCCGGTTAAGGGTGTGGCTGCGCCTCGTGATTCGAACCATCTGCTTGTCATGCCTGAAACACGTCTGCCTAGAGTCGATGAAGAAGCTGATGTGTCGGCTATCTGCGGCATTCCCGCACTGCTGAACCATTCGGACACTGAGCTTGCCGTGCCTGACACTGCTGCTGCGTCTGCTTCTGTCTATGCAGCTGACGGTACAGATACCAAGGTTCCGGGGTATCTGCGCGCTGTGCATCATCCTTACGCATCCGCCGCAGACGAAGACGCCTACAAGGAGAGTGTGGTAGCAACGAATAGCAGCTATGATCATGCCGCAAATCAGAACTACCAGCATCCGTACGCTGGTCAATACGGCGGCTACCACCACCATTCTGCTGCTACCACCATTCCTGCTGCTGCTGCTGCTGCGGCACCAGGAGATCACGCGTATCACACGGGAGCTTCTGCATACTACTCTCACAGCCAACAGCAGCAGCCCCAGAATTACTACAATGTCGATGAGCTACAGGCCAATGGCGTTGCAGTTGTGCATACCCCACCTTCCAATGCACGTGGATATAATACAACCGCCACTAACAGCGCAAATACTGGCAGACACCGCCGCCAGCATGTATCCGCTGCTACTGCAGATTCTACGCAAGGAAACCACCGCCATGCTGCATCGCAGTCGCGCGTTGCAGATTTACTTACGGACACAAGCGGTGCGGCTGCTACTTCAGCAGCATACCAGGCGTCGGCGTACTACGACGAGCGGGCGGCAGTTCCTCCGGTGACACCAGGCTCGGCATCGGCACACCAACAGCACGGGTCAGCCAGTAGCAAACGTGGGGTGGTCGTGGAGTACGATACTACGCCGAGCAAGCGCCAGAGGTTGGTACAGCATTCTGTGACGTGGCCGTCATCGTCATCTGCATACCCGCATGAAACGCATGCACAAATGACCCCACGTCAGCATCAAGAGGCTGCCAGGTCGTGGGGAGCGGCAAATGGCCATGGCACCGATCCCAGCGGCGCAATGCCCCAGGTATACAGCTACGCTCAACAACCTGTTGCACACCACGGTCATCCACATCCGACTTCAGCCGAATACAGCTACCATACTTCGCAAGCCTACTACGATCCATCAAAACACGACTACACATATTACCAGCAGCAACAGCAACCTGCTCCGACATCAGCCTCAACACACTACCGTGGTGCAGATGGTGCGTACTATTATCAGCAACAGCAGCCGGCACAACAGCACCAGGCTGCTGCATACCCTGCGACGTACGCCTCAGACTATCGTGGTAATGGAAGCAGTTATTCTGGGTTGGACACAGGAATTGCAATGCCACCACCCATGTCTCCAAGTCCGTATACTGGTCGCTACACACAGTCAGGATCTGGTGCCTGGAACGAGTACTATCAGCAGCATGGTCAGGCTGTTCAATACACACAGCCGACAGCTGTTGCGTCTGGACATTCTGCTGCTAGCAAGGCTCAACAGCAACAACAATATTACCAGCAGCAGCAACAAGTGTCACAAAACGGGCGTGGTTACTACGAAAACAATGGCTACTACAATGCGCCGCAGAATCAGTCGCGTACTGTGGCCGAAGCTGGTAGTGGTGATGGGTACCGGCAGTATCCGTCTTCGTAGCTCTTTATTGTCTTTGGCACTCCCATTGGCTTGTAGTATTTTTAATGAAGTACCTAATACTGTATTTTGCAAAATCATTGGCATTTAGAAAAATCATTCTGGCGTCATTTGGTATGGTGGGTTTGCGCCAATTATGTAATGTGTTTGCGTTGCGGGTGTTGTTTGCGCATGACTGTAGGGGTTGTCGGCAGTGTGGTTGGCGTTGGTGTTGGCGGTGCAGACTGATAAGCAGAGGGCAGCCAACACCCTTTTTACAGGCGACTTGGTAAGTTGCATGTATTGTATTGCTATGTCATTACTAAAAACATATATGTTATGTGTACTTGAAACTTCTACAAATGTCTTGTTGATCTGTTTCTTGGGGTTTCCTTCTTGTCTGCCAACGCAAACTGTACCCGCAAATCGTGCTCGACAACTACACACGCTAATCACGCACGCACTTAGTTTTTCTTGACGCAAAACATAGCTTGTTGCCAGAAAATTACCTCGAGTATCACAAACGCCATTCACTTAAAGCGCTAATAGTTTTTTTTTTTTTTTTAAAAACAGTAAGATGAAGTAAATGTAGGAATGGATTTGTTCAGCTGCTGCTGGGTTAAAATTGGTGCTGTGCAAGTAAATAAGCAATATACATTTGAAAAGGATTTATTATTCATGACCAATAATGTCAGTGCTGCAGGAGTTAGTTTTTTCCCATTACTCATGCCAACCATATATTAAAGACATGTTGGTTACCGTAAAAAAAAAATCTAACCTAAGCGCTATAAAGCTCTTATTCCAGAGTAACAGCATTAACGCATTGGTCTTAATATTCTTCTTGATTCTGCGTAAACTAGTGTATCTTTTTTGCTAATGTCCAAGAAGCTTAAATACGGATGAGGGGAAGTGAAAAGATAAGCTGCAATATGAAATAGCTATGAGGCAGCAGTCTCGAAATTGTCTTTCTTTACTCTTCACCTTTCCCCTTTCTTCTATTTTTCAACACAGCAAAAATACACTTGTTTGTACGATGACTATTAGAGTCGGTTGTGGTAAGGAATTGGTGTATTACATGTAGATTACCTAGCAGATATATTTTATTACATGTAATGCACGATGATTAAAGAAGATTGATGCAGTATAAACTATGTAGTTCCGGAGCACTTTTCTGCTCCATTGCTGTATGCATTGGATCATGGAGGATTCAAGGATTGCGAGATTGAATTAGTCATATGTAAATGTAAGTACCGCATATTAGAGCGCTGCTTAAATTTATAGTATTCTTGTGCATTAACTATAAACATTTATGTATAGACTTTTTGTGCTAAAAATTGCTTTTCTGAAATGACAGGGAATTGGATGTGTTTTGGAAGAGGATAAGTATATTGTACTTTTTTTGTTTACGTTTGTTGCTGAGTTTTGTAGTTGGAACTGGCGATGTAAGTGTTTGTTTTATTGTTTTTGTGATTTGTTTTTTTTGCGTTGCACTTTAAGAAGAGAATTGTTGATCGTGTTTTACAACCATTGTTATATTTGTTGAAGGGGGGGTTTTTTGACGAGGTGTGGTGATTATGTGTTTCTTTGTTGTAGATGGTGAAGAGGCTGGTTGCAGGAGAACTGGATGTCGCGATCTGCGTAACAGAGGGGCTGATAGCAGGAATTGCCAACAATAAGGATGCCGATCTTCGACTGTTTGGAACCTATGTTGAGTCAGCACTGCGTAAGTACAATTGAAGTGTTTACCACTTGTGGCGGATCAATAAAAATGTGGCGGTAAAGGATAGCACTAATATCAATAGTAAAGAGGCTTATTTTAATTCTATAGCATGGGCAGTGTCAGTTGCTCAGGATTCAAAATTCAGCACACTGGACGACCTGGCATTCGGGGCGATATTTGGGATTAGTCGGATAGGAAGTGGCAGTGAAGTGATGGCGCGGTATGCAAGTAGTGCTTACGAATGGAAGGCGCCACGATTTGAAGTACTTGGAGACATCGACGGACTTGTGCGTGGAGTGCAGGAGAAGCGTGTTGATGCATTCCTATGGGAACGCACAACCATGCAACGTCACTATGACCGCAATGAAGTGCGGTACCTTGGTACAGTAAGACCACCATGGCCGGCATTTTCTTTTGGTGCCAGGGAACATTTCATTCGCGAAAATTCCCAGCTGCTTTGCAAATTTAGGGAAGCTGTGAGCTGCGCTGTTCAGAAGTTTATGGAGATGGAGGAGAAACAGCGTTTGACGTTTGTGTGCGAGAAATTAGGCTATTCTCAAGAGGATGTGAGGAATTGGGCAGCATATGTGTGCTTTAGCAAAGATATGGCAGTTGATCAGAAACGTGTGGAGAGGGTTTCGGCTGCTCTACACCGTGCAGGCGTTGTCGCAGAGAAGCTTGCCTTTGAGGATGTGGTCATGACACCATAGTTCTTATTTTCCTGATTGTCTGTGAAGGATTCTTATTCAATATGTATTTTTTTTTTTTTTTGCTTTGCGGTCTGGTGTCAGTCTCCCGATTGAGTATCCGATTGAAAGGTAAATAAAGCATAATGGGAACGCTCTTTCTAGTTTTAGAATTTTCAAAGAGTTTATTATTTGTGTCATTCATTGTCCAGTGTTGGTTTCCTTTTCAATATTTCAATGGGCGTATCCAGAACTGTAAAGCAAGAGTACGCAAAAAGGTTGCTAAAAATACAACAAACACGTGAACAGCATGTGCGGACTACGAAAAGAATACAAACAGCGACATTCTTCTTTCTGCAGCTCTTGGTCCCATGCCATCGGCTCTCTTTGCACCTGCATGGAGGAAATTTTCTGGGCTGTGCTTTCGAGAGAAAGGTGTTTAGAAAGGAGGGTCTCCTTAATGTGTCTGAAAGAAGTCTTTTTGGATTTTGGTGAAAGTTTTTCACACTTTAAAAATGTCGAAAAAAACAACAACAAAGGCCTCCAATAGGAGCTTCTGTTCTACGGAGAGCACAGCAGCGCCGTTGTGTTTAAAGAGTGAAAATAGACGGATGTGGAAGTTTTTTTGGCAAAAAAATTCTGTTTGCATAGGACAAGACAGCCAATCAGAGGGCAGGACGAGATTGGGAAAAGGGGGTGTTGGATGATGGAACAACAGAATGGGGGGAGGGTGTCAGCGAGAGAAAAGGGGAGAGAAGGGAAAGCCTCTTTTTCTTCGGGCGCGCGTGCATAGAGTGGATTCGTAAAGTTCGGCTCTGGAGGATTTGGAACCCAACGAGCAACACAGCACATTTCCCCCCCTTTTCTCTTTTCTTAATTATTCCCACAACAATTTTCAATACTTTACTGTAATTTTTATATTTCACTTTTTTTCTTTATCACCTTTTTTTATAAGCATTTGACGTATATTGTCTTGACCAGGCTATTCAAAAGCACAACACAAACATATTAAAAAATACGTGAAGTTTTTTTCACTAATATTTTTTGCTTTATAAGCAACAAATAAGCATAACAAAAAAAGACTAGTAGATTGAACTAAAATTACATTAAAAAATGTCTGATACACCAAAACGACCAGTTACGCGCTCTCGCCTTCGCAAGAATCATACTGCGCAAGGCGAAGATGACTTTTTAACCACAACGCGTAGTGGCCGGGGTGGAGCGCCGCCAACACTAAGGTCTTATGCGTCGTTTCCAGCGCTAGCTACAGAGGGTGATTTTGGAGAAGATACGCCGAGTAGTGGCTCATGCAGTCCAGAGCAGTCTGAGTGCTCGGCTGAGCGGCGAATGCGGTTGACAATACTGCGGTCGGGACAGTCTGCTCGCAGCAACAGCATTGATGGAACAGAATATGGTGTTACAACACCGACACCAGCAATGCGGCGGGTGCAAGGTGGTGAACTGGGTTTGCTTGGGTGTCTGACGCCGACGCGGAACATGTCGCCAGGGCAGGCGTCCCAACACTCTGAAACCCCATCCCCATCGCCTGCGCCTTATGTGGCGCGGGCAGTAACGCAGCGGCGGCTAGCGTTTTCTCCAGCACGGGCAGCAGGGTCTGTTGCGGGGGCGGGAGGTATAGGCGGGCGGGCGACGTCAACAGTGTCACTTTTTACGCCGCCGACAACAAAGCTGGTGCGGCCGGACCCGTCGGCTTTTACGTCGGCAGGGCTGCAGTCGAAGAAGCAACAGGCGCGGCAGCGCAGTCGCAATTCGTTTATTGTACCTGAGACGCCTTGCAAACGGGCGGGTGGCGATGCGGCGGGGCTGATGGTGACGCCACAGCAGGCACCACAGCATTTCCCGTCAGCGCCGAAAGCGACAATTGACGCAGACCCATTCCGGCTGGGCAAACACCGGAATTCTTCGTCTGGTAGTCTCCAGCGCACGCGCAAGAAGCCGCATGTGGGCGCGGAGCTGGACACTCCGTGCCGTGCGCGGCAAAACACGCTGGTAGACGACGACGCGCTGCGGCCGCCTGGGTTCCGGATACCTGCGGACAACGGGGCACGCGCGCTACCGCCGTCGTTTGCGCCCCAGCACCAGCAGTTGCTCCAGAGTCTGGCAACTGAGCAGATGGGCGATGCGCCGTGGGACACGCGCCGCGGCAATCGCTGGTCTTGGGCGGAGTCGAGTGATGCAGGGTCTGTGTCATCTGCGGCAACGCTTGCGCCGATGCCAGATGGTGAAGCAGCGCCGCGCGCCAAGAAACGACCGGCTTTACCGCGCAAACTTAGCGAGGACGTACTAGCGGACCATGAAGACAGGTTTGCAGATTGTGAGGAAAGACTAGCAGGGCGTGTTGCCATGGACATGGACGAGTCTGACCCCAATAGCGCCGCTGAAGACGACGACGTGTTTGCGTTGATGGCGGCGCGGTCACCGCGCATTGTGGCGGTCGAGCGCCCCCAGATGCCGCAGATTGTTCAAGGCTGCGCGACGAACTATCCGCACTTTTTGCGACGTGAGTACTTTGCCGGCGGTGGTGCGTTGCCGTTTTTGGCACCAGGCGACGAGTTCCGCGTAGATGGCTTGGGGTACTTAGACTATTTTGCGCATCAATTTGAGATTCTGGCGCGCGCAGGCGAGGGCCACTTTTCGGCAGTCTTTAGCGTGCGCAGCTTAGTCGATGGACAAGTTTACGCGGTCAAGAAGACGCGCGCGCCGTACGCATCGCGAGCACAGCGTGCGCGTCGTCTGCGCGAGCCGGCGGTACTGTGGGGGCTTCCGGCGAGTCGCGCTGTAGTACGCTTGGCGGACGCCTGGGAGCAGTTTGGACACCTGTACCTGCAGTTTGAGCTGTGCGAGCGCGGCAGTCTGGCAGCGCACCTTGACGAGTGCGCTGCCGCGCAATCTGAGCGTATGGCTGAGTCGCGCGTGTGGGCGGTTCTAGCGCACGCGGCGCATGCACTTCGGCTGTTGCACGAGCACGGTGTGGCGCACCTGGACGTGAAGCCCGCCAACTTTTTGTTGGCATCGGACTTTGATGCGCCTGGTGCTGAGCGCAACGAGGGCTGGCTGCGTATTGCTGACTTTGGTCACGCTGTGCGCCTCGGCGACGCGCTGCCCGACTGCGCTGAGGAGGGCGACCGCGAGTACATGGCGCCTGAGGTGCTGCGCGGGCATTATTCGTCTGCTGCCGATGTGTTCAGCCTGGGCATGATGATGTTGGAGATTGCTGGAGACATTGTTCCTCCTGACAACGGCGTGGAGTGGCACAAGCTGCGCGAGGGTTGCTTTGACGATCCGGCCCTGGTTGATATGCCTTACTCGCCGGCGCTGGTAAACACCATTAAGCGGATGCTGCACCCCGATCCCGCGCGTCGCCCGTCCGCCACTCAACTGCTGGCGTTGGAGCAGTGCCGTCTTTGCGCTGTCGACGAGGATGCCGACGAGGCTTTTGTGCGTGTCTCGCGCTCACACGCGCTGCCTCCGCGTCGGTATCTAGTGCGCTCTGCTACCGAAAGCCGTCCTTTAGCTGATAACACCCAGTCATATCGGCCGCCTATGCTGACGCGCGCTGCCGCCGCCGCTAAGCCCGGGACGTCTACTGACGACGCTGATGCTTGCGCCCAAGGGACTGTGGGTCTAGCGCGCCGGGCAACTAGTGCTCCTGGCTCTGCCGCCCAAGCCACCGCGACTGCTCACTGAAGGTTTTTCTCCTGCAACTCAAAACAATCAAGAAATCGACCTGCTCTGGCTGCGGTCTTCCCATTGGTGGGCCAGAGTTCTACGAGTGCATGAAGCCTCTCATTGGCTGACACCACCTTCTATTGTTTTCTTTTGCAGAAAAGTGTTAGTGTAGTGAATATTTTTGCAGCATGTTGTCAATAAGATACAGGAAATTATGTTTAGTAAAGTTCTTTTCCTAGCTTTAAGTATTGGTGACTACTAAGAATGTTTTTTGTTGTGGTGACTGTGTTTTGAGCTGCTTGCTGTTTCTTATGCGGCGCTTATAAGGCGAATAAATTGGTGTAGACTATCTAAAAGTTACATGTTATTATCTGCCCAAGGCAAGTGGGTCATAGCTCTAATAACTTGTATGTAATAACTTTTATGTAATAGAGCTGTATGTACTATGTTGATATAGCCTTATATTTACTATATTACAAGGCAATTAACCAATAAAGTTTACGATTGTATGTATGTTTATTTCTTCGATAATGCTTTATGAGATGGTACTTGGGTGTTTCTGTGATAATTTTAGACAGTTGGTTCTATGTTTTAATGTAATTTATCTATGTTAAATAGCATTGTATTAGCAAGTGTTTTTTTTTGTTTAATTAGTTTTAAGCAGAAGAGAATAATAGAATATGACTAGAATTTTCAGACAAAGTTATATGCTAGGTGATGTTGCTTGACCGATTCTAATTTTGATACAAATCAATTATACCACAGAAACTAGCTAGTTATTACACATTTACATATTTTACTTAGTGTAGTTTATGGACGGAAATACAAACAAACCCTGGAGAACAGGTTATATAGGAGAAATAAGGATAAAGAGTACATTTTTAGACATCTATTGTGGTTCAAAAAATAGCCAAGAAGCTACTGTGGCCTGCGGACAACGCGTACCACTGATTGGTCATCAATTCCGTAGAACGAGAGTGGACGCGAGTCGGTGTCCAGATGGCACCAGTGAGTTGTGCCAGCAGGCCTCAGGAACAAGTCAAACAACCGAGACTTTGCCAGCCGCATAGCGATCGGACGCAGCTGACGCACAAGCATTGTGTGAATAAGAGGACGGTGCAGAACAGCCAGAGCCTCAGGGTCATCGAGATCAGAAACAAGCTCGATAGCCGTGGCTGCTAGACGCGACTTGAGAGACAACGGATCGCTTCGCTGGCCTATGGTGGATGGGAGACCATGTACTTTTACAAGCTCCTTGAAACGTGGAAACCGATTAAATAAAGCATCTTTTGTTGTGTCTGTGGGAACAGTGCGTGCGCAGAGAGATAGGTAGTAGCGTTCCATTTCTGTGCGTTCTGCTGCGGATATTTGTGAACCATCTAGTTTTGTTATCTGAGGCAATCTGCCTATTATTTGTGCACGAAACTTATCGATATTAGGTGAATTGGATATTTGAGATTGTTGTTGTGTTGTAAGTGGAGTGTGCGATATACTGAGCGTGCTTAGTTGAGAGAATTCCAAGAGATTGTTGATGCTTGTCCAATTGTCAATTTGAGTGCTGCTTATATTTAGCAACTCCAGACAAATGTTCTTAATAGGATGTGTTGCAGCTGTTATCTGTTTAATGGGATTGTTGCTTACGTCAAGATGCTTGAGCTGTGGTAGACAGTCGAGAGATGGTAATTCAGTGAGTTGGTTGTGTTCTAACCGTAACTCTTCCAAAGAAAGGGTGGAAGTAATGGTAGTGTTGGTATTGCCAAGCTGACTACATCCAAAGGACAGTGAACGGAGACCTAGACGCATAGCCATACGACAGGCATCTGACCATGTTAGCGAAGGAGAATTATTAATTTTAAGCCAGCCAACTTTAAATCTAGAACTTGGCACTGTGGGAATATCCAAAGGCATATCCCAAGGATTAGCACTGATATCAAGCGTAGACAGATAACATGGTAGTTGGTTTAGAATATCTTCAATAGCTTGCCATTTTGTAAGAAAATTACCAGCAAGTGATAACGTATGGAGATTAATAAACGACAACTCATTTGGTAAAGTGCCATATATCTGCAGCATATCTAGGCCTAGTATTTCTAAACGACTGGGATCAGCTTGGTATTCTGCAATTTTATCGAAACCTACTGCTTCTATTTTACCACGATAGTTGCCATCTATTGTTTTTGGATAACTTTCTAGTTCGTTGGAATCTATAATGTACCGTTGTTGGACTGCAGATAATAATGTTTGTCCCCAGTTTATCCTTTGAATATTTCTAATAAATGAACCATTATTTTGTTGTCTTTTACAAACAAAATACTGATGGTTGTCTTTTGTGCCGTTGTGTTTGCCACGTCCGGGTGTTGCCCATTCTACTCCGAGCCAGTCACCTTTGGTACCAGCAACTGGGCCTACATATCGAACTATTCCACTATCTCCGTCTATTGTAATCCAACGCCCGACTAATTCTGTCTCCATATTTTTTTAGAATATAGTAATAGGATATGTTGTTTTATAGCCAAAAAGAAAGTGCTAAAAAATAATCCAATGAACCACTAGAAACATTTTCCAGCCTTACAAATTTAAAATGACATTATTTAGTAAAATGTTGTATTTATAGTATGGGCAAAGCATAAGTGCGATAATTTATTAGTTGTTGCTTTATTCAACAAGAAAGTCTGGCTCTTCATCGTCCAGCAGCATATCGTCGACATTAGCAGCAGACGTATCCTTGCCAAAGTCACGACGCTTTGGCGTGGGCAGTCCTTCCAGATCACTTGTGTCAAGTGGACGTTTTCGCGTGCACGACAATGTTGCCATTCCACCAGCCAACATTGATAACGGCGTTTTAGTATGATAATCGCTCATAAACGACATTCCAACACCCCTACTGCCAGTACCTGCGGAGAAGGGTGTAGCCTGTATCACGGTGCCATTTAAAGCTGCATCTATTATGTTCTCAGAGTATTCTTCACCAGTCACCAGCTCTTCCCATACGTCGGCAAGCTGATGCACACGCTCAGTCATTTCGTTTACCACAACCTCTTCGCGATCTGTGGCCTCGATTGTGTGTGGAGAATTGACAGGCGTACGTTGCTCATTATCTTTTGTTTGTTGAGCAGAAGTGCTGATGATCGACGTCAGTTGTTTAATGTTATCTGTGACGCGGGTGTTCTTATCTGGAAATGATTTGGATATGTGCTGTCCGATTACGCTACGCTGGTCAACCAACTGTGCTCGAATACGTTTCAGTCGAGCAATACGTGTTTCCTGCTGTCCAACAATGTCGTCCAAGTGCTGAATCTTCTCAACTCCACTTTCATCTGCCATTTGGAGCTGTGGGGCTGGCTGGTTGGAATCTTCAATATCCTTGTTAATCTTTAAAACAGGAGAAGAGTCCGCGGGAACTGCTATTCCGCGCCGTAGTGCTGCAACAGAAGCCGTTGCCATCTGCGCAAGTACATGAAGATCAACTCCAGCAGTGCGAAAGGGTGTTGCCTGTCTTTCTGCAAGCCATTGCGTCCATTGGTCGGCCATTTGTGGTGGTGGAACAAGTCGTAGGTGTTTCTTTCCTTCTAATCGCACAGAGTTTGCGCGCTTCTCCACCACTGCCTCCACTGCTGCTACCACATCAGAATGTTTCTCAATCCACCCGAAACTTCCACTCCATAACCGACGCGCTTCAGAAGCAAGTAAATCTAACATCTGACCCACATCTGCTGCAGATGATTCTACGTCAGGCACTGTTGCTGGATCCACCTCATTTCCTAATCGTTTACGACATATCCGGAATTCCTCACGCGTCAACTGTTGTTTCTCATTTGCCTTGGTAATCTGCTCCTTTAATATATCTTCTGTTTGTTGCCATGTCTTCTGTGCTTGGATTCTGTCACGCGTGAGTCTGGCGTATCGTGCTCTACAAGCATCTGATGCTTTGACAATGGCTTCATTCTCTTCTTTGCTGGTGGCTGACATTTCAATGAGTGGATGTTTTATATGCTTTGCCCAAACACCTCCTTTTCTTAAAAGTTTTTGTGCAACAATCCTGCACAGTGTCCATAGAACTTCCTCAAATCTTATGCCCTTACATTCGTCAACAAAAGATCTGCGCACAGGCACTTCCGTCGGCCATTGTCCAATTTCTTCTCCTTTTTCCAAAATCCCACGTCGTAATTCATCCAGCCATTTAAAAACATGTGTACGAAAATCTCGTGCTTGTCTTGGATCTCCAATCGGCCAACAGTCAAAGAATTCTCGTTTAAATCGTGTTTCATCCAAATGCATTAGTAGAAATTGTAGAATCAACTCTGCTGCCTTCATATGATATATTCCACGTTCAAATACGCAGGAATCCAGATAAACGCCAGAATATGTACCACTACATGCTTCAACTGCATCAAATCCCATTGCTGTAAGTGTCTGCCAGAACTCATCCCGCCGTGCTTCCACGCTTGTAGATGTCATACCGCCTTTTGTTGTAATATCTACAATGTTTGCTTTCTACACACGGAAAAGTGTACGGATGTAGTCCGCAGAAATATGTGGTAAGTTTGTATCTATAATCTAGACAGATTTAAGTTAGTAGTTTATATGCAGTAAACTTGTACTTCTCATAAAAGTAATTTATTTATGGCAGAGAAGGTCGCTCAGTAATAATGGTTTTCACTTCATTGTGCACACTATCATATACGCAGCAGAGCGCAGTGGCAAAAAGAGGGTAGTGGCAGAATGCAGAGCACAACTCAGTGTTAGTTTTTAAAAAAAAAAAAAATGTCGATGGCTGCCTTTACGGTAGAAGAAGACTGAAAAAAAAATAATCAGTCTTCGTATCTTAAAACAGAACACGAACATGCAGTAATAAATCTGCACGCACCTGCACTAAAGATACAACCGCCTATTATAAAGCCATCGTGTCGTTAACGTCCACAACACCAACGCATCTATCTGGCAACCACCAAAAGTTGTCCAGAAAATGTACTGACATTGTAGAACAGACATAACTATATGTTCCGCCCCCTATTGGTTCTACACCTGAGGGCCAAAGGTATGTCGCGCGTTATAAAAGACGTTATTCTCTACCGTCCACGCTCGCGATATCATACAAAAACACAACTGTGTTGCTTTCAAACACCTGCCTCTAGTTCCTCCCTGTTTCTACCACAGCAGCACCTGTTGAAAAAAAAAATACCGCATATGAAATGTACACGTCAAACCTTTTACTAAAGTAGAGAAGCGCACTATGCGTTTACTTCTCCTGCCATCATAGCTGACCTCCTTCACTTGTTGCTGCCTTTATTTTTTAATTGCTGTCATAAATACTCCAAAATGCGTTAACATACCAAATATTTTAGCTTACTAACAACAAAAAAAAAAAATAATAAGTAAACTAAAGTTTGTTAGCTGGTGCTAAAAACCAAACTAATTTGTTGATTTCAGGAAACACGCTCTATTTATGGTTTTTTGACCCAGCTCAGGGGAGTGACTTTTGAGTGAATAATTTTACAGGCACTAGTTGTGCCCCCACTGGTGAAACTTTGGCTACTGTCTCAGCCACCAAACAAGAAAACCTAAAGGCCATTTAGTCAACAAAATCTCTAGTTTGATAAATAATACTGCAATTGTTGAAACCGCAATGCAGCTTGTGTTGCAACTATTTTGTTGCCCAAAATACACCTCACTTGAAAAGCAAAATACAACTATAGCAACAAGTTTAATCTGCATCGATAGTCAGAACAATGTTGATAGTAGAAAAAAAAGTAAACCTTTTGACAACCCTTCAGTACTGTGTCTGTGAGACTAGTCTATTGTGCTGGCAAACACTCATGTACTTTCTTGATCTCGAGCACTGCTACTTTACTGTTACCTGTTCTGGCTTTTCCATTTCAGAAATGCTGTAAAAAAACACAGGGCATTAATTGTTGACAATGCTTGCTAAGCTACTTATCAATTTTATGTTTGTAGCAAATGTACTTTGCATTTTATTGATTAGTTGGCATTAAAAATAATAATATTATACAAGAGTATAAAATTCATATTTTAAAACATTTCTGGCATAGTTATTCTCCTTGCATTTTAGTTTATATTTGTCAGTTTGTAAAATAAGAAAATCTACCGGAATAGAATCGCCACCGAATATTTTACAATTATTGGGTAGAGGAAAGGAATTGTTTTATAAAAATAAAAAATAATAAGATAAAAAAATGACCAACACCAAAAAGCCATGAATCAGATAATGCATTATGTAATCTACACACGCAATTGAGTGCCGTACTTGTGACATACTGTGTAACGTATACATGATTTAACATATGACAAAATGTATTTTAATCACAAAAATATAGTGTCTATAAAGTTATTTAAAAAGCATGGGATGTATCAATTCACAGGTATGTTATGTTAATAATATATTGATTTAAAATAAAAAACTAAAAGAAAAACAGCTTGCTCAGATATTGCAAGATAAAAGTTAACTATATAAAAAAAAGCATATGTGGTAGTTATATTAGTGTTAATGTAGTATATGACAAAAGAGAGATGTCATTCTCAGGGTAAAAGTAATCCTTGTCTTACAACTAGGTGTGATGCACCCTAGGTTACTCAAGCATTAAACCCAGCCTACCACGGTATTACAGTACTTCGTTTTTGCTTTCAATTACACGAGTTTTAAAATAAGCTTGAAAACTCTCTAGTGTTTCTAGCCCAGTAAGTGATATTTTCTTATCTTTAAGACGTTGAATTTCTTCATTTGCAGTTGAACATATCTGAGAAATTTTAATTGCTTTATCTTCCTCCTTTTCGTCTTTAAATTCATCGGAATCTAAAGCATAAATTAATTCCTTTGGAGTTGCGAATGCCTTTAGCATATCATCGCCTTGGATGTAATAAAAATAAAAAACCTTACAAGGGTAAAACTCTATTTCAGGGTTATTGCTTGCACATTCATCCTCCTCGCATTCCCAATCATACTCATCATCTTTTCCTTTACGATATCTCAACAGAGCAGAATAACCATAGCTTACCTGTCCATACGCTGAAAAATATGAGCCACATGCAAAGCCTTTAATGCCATGGTAATTATTATTTAATTTTTCTAAAAGTTCTTCGTATTCAAATTCTTCTTCAAAGGGCAATTTCACAGTTTGGTTCTTATATCCATAAATGACTGCTACAGTAAA
>JANBTM010000117.1:16557-34143 GCA_027578695.1 Coemansia sp. RSA 1365 | reverse complement strand
TGCAAGGCCTTTTTAGCTCAGTGGCAGAGCGTCAGTCTTGTAAACTGAAGGTCGCCGGTTCAATCCCGGTAGGAGGCATTTTTTATTTTTATAGTTGCAGCTTAAGGGAAAGTACTTTTGTCAAATATGCGTACCCACAGCCAAACAGGTTTTTTTTTTTTGCAGCCATTGACAAGTTCATGGTTGGCCATTGAACTCCGCGTGTTCTTCCATATTGGGCTCGGGAGAGCAGTGTGAAATTGGACCATTGCCGATCTTAAATAAGCATTAGGTGCTGTAAATAAGACTGTCTGTCTTTTAAGGTCAATCCTGTTGCTAGGAGAAAAATACGTTGTTTTATAAATACTTAGTGGTGGGCATTTGCTAGAAATTCTGCCATTATTTGACGCAACTATACACACACCCCCTTTCTTCTATTTTACGCAACCTCTTATTATATTTTCCTGTCTTTCCGGCCACCTATTCTTTATGAAGCTCACTGTCTCAACTGTTCTTATCTGCGCAGGGTTAGCAATAGCGCCTGTATATGCGCAGAATATCAATGCCATTGATGAAGCCCCTATATCTGGAGGAGGTTCTCTTGGAGATAGTAATATTGGTGATGCCATTGTAATCACGAATACTAATCACATTGTTGCAGAGTCCACGACCGCAGTTGTAGCCGAGACAGCTGCGCCTGCTTTGCCACAAGAAACTAACCAAAATGCAGTCAACAACTCCGTAAATGTTGTGAATAACACCCCCGATGCTAACATACCTGTAGCACCCAGTGTATCAGTTGATAGCCCCGTGGATGTGGTTGTCAGCAAGCCAGCTACAGGAAACGAACAACCAACTGGAGCTTCTGAGGATACTCCTGTTGTAAATGAGCCAACCTCTTCTCCAGTGGCGGAACAGACACCTATAAATGATGTAGCAGACGCCCCTGTAGTTGGAAGTAGTGAACCAAATGAGCAAGATACCCATTCTACAAAGCATAGCTTAGGTAATAATGATGAGGAGGGCAGCCTAGAGTCAGATGACAAAGACCAGGAGTCAGGCGAAAGCAGCCAGGAATCGGAGAGCGAAACCCAGGAGACAGATGAAGATAGTCAGGAATCGGAGAATGAAAGCCAGTCGGATGACGACAGCGATGAGCTCGATGACTCGAAGGATCCAAAGGACGAAGAAGCCGATGATGACAATACCGGCAGTGGAATACATGCATACACCATTCCATGTGGTGTTATTTCTACTCTTGTATCGGCCGCCATCATAAGCACACTTTTCTAAATCCCAAACGAGACCTCTGGTTTAAATAGATTATCAACATTATTTTCTAGCCATATGCTGGTATTTTAATGTCCAATAAAAAAAATCAATTTAATGAAAAGTTCTAATCTGTGTATCAAATGAATAGCAGACACTAGTAATAAACCTTACTAGTCTACAAACTGATCAATATCGCTAACTTGCTTGCGCGAAGATCTCTTGCGAACTTGCGGGTCAAGAATGCGCTTACGGAGACGCACTTGTGTAGGCGTGACTTCGATGGCTTCGTCTGGGTTAACGTAGGCAATGGCTTCCTCGAGTGCCCAAGGTTTGACTGGGGTTAAGCGGATTGTCTCGTCCTTGCCAGCGGCGCGGATGTTTGTAAGCTGCTTGGCTTTTGTTGGATTTACCTCCAGGTCGCTGCCGTCTTTACTCAGCTCGCCCACAATCATTCCTGGGTAGACATCGTCACCATTTCGAATAAAAAGAGTTCCTCGGGATTCAACCATATTGAGCGCATACGAGGTTGCAGTTCCGGACGACAAGCAGATCATACTGGACTTGCGAGTCTTTTCAAAGGCGCCTGCATGCTCACCATAGCGCAAAAAGGCATGATTCATGACGCCAGTTCCATGCGTGTCATTCTTAAACTCGGATGCATAGCCAAGTAAGCCGCGGGTGGGAATGTGGAAAATCAGACGCGCCTTATCAGCAACATCGATAAATGACTTGAGCTCGCCCTTGCGCTTTGTAAGCTTCTCGATGACAATGCCAGATGATTTGTGATCAACATCAATAGTGATCTCCTCGTAGGGCTCTAAGACAGCTTTCTTGTCATTAGGTACACGCTTAAATAGAACGCGCGGCGGAGTGACAGAGAGCTCAAAACCTTCGCGACGCATTGTCTCAATTAGCACTGAGAGCTGAAGCTCGCCGCGACCGCGCACCTCCATGGACTCGGACTTGCCATCGTCAACAACCTGCAGCGCGACATTGGTCTCGGCTTCGCGGCGCAGACGATCGCGGATCATGTTAGAAGTTAGCAATTTCCCCTCACGCCCGCCAAGTGGCGAATCGTTAACTGAGAAGGTCACCGAAATTGTCGGTGGATCGACAGGAACGTAATCCAAAGCCTCGGTAACCTCGGGCCCGGCAATTGTAGCGTTTACGCCAACCGTAGGCACACCGCTAAGGGATACCAGATCGCCAGCACCGGCCTGCTCCATCTCAATCTGCTGGACGCCACTGCGAAGAAACAGCTTAGTGACTTTTCCCTCTTCCCGCACAGCGCCAGTACCAGGTTCTAGGACTCGAATCTTGTCGCCAACGCGCACAGTTCCGCTGTTGATACGGCCAAGCGCGCACTTTCCCAGGTACGAGTTGGCTTCAAGCTGCGTCACTAGCATAGAGAATGGCGCATTTTCTCGCTCACCCTTTGGAGGGGGAACACTGCGAATAATTGCGTCAAGCAGAGGAACCATACTACCAGCACTCTTGTTACCACCCGCCGAAGTCTCAGCAAGAGTACCAGCCTCAGCCAGGTCGCTTGTGCACCAACCCTCCTTGGCTGATGCGTACAATAGATCGTAGCTGGTCTGCTCGTCGGAGGCGCCTAGCGCCAGGAAAAGCTCCAGAAGCTCAGAGTCAACCTCGTCAGGGCGGCTCGACGGACGGTCAACCTTATTAAGCACTACCAGCGGATGGATGCCGCGAGCCAGCGCCTTAGTCAGCACAAACTTTGTCTGCGCCATCGGGCCCTCCGAAGCATCTACAACCAACACAACACTGTCTACCATTGACAGAATGCGCTCGACCTCTCCGCCAAAATCGGCGTGTCCGGGAGTATCAACAATATTGATGCGGTGGTTCTGGTACATAAGGGATGTCACCTTTGACAAAATTGTGATTCCGCGTTCTTTCTCTATTGCGTTAGAGTCCATGACACGCGTTTCCTGCATGGCCGACGACCCTAACAATGCCCCTGACTGTTTGAGAAGACAATCAACCAGTGTGGTCTTGCCATGGTCAACATGTGCAATAATGCCGACATTGCGGATCCGCTCGCGGGGGATAAGGTCGCCAAGATCGGCTGCTGAGGCACCACTACCGCCTGATTCCCGCGCAGCCTCTGATGCGACCGCTGCGCTACGCACAAGCGAAGAGGTGTGTATACAAGCCATTGGCACGCGTACATGTCCGGATGTGTGCTGGACCGCCATGGGTTGAGCGCGTTTTGCCCTTGCAAGGTAGAGGGCGTTCAAAGAGCCCTGGAGTCTGTAGCCATTGGCTCTTGTCGGACAGACCAGTCTGAGACTAGTCGCTCGTAGAATCGACTGCATGTTTGGCGCGTGCAGACAAGCTGCGCTATATATTGCTAGTTATGATGAAGTTGACGAAAGAATGTAAAGTAGCAAAGACAAAGGCTGCTCGTTATCGCCGGCGACTCATCCCAACAAGCTTAGCGTAATTTTTGATCTTGATTTAGATATATGATCACTAAAATTTTTAGAGGTTCAAAGAACTCACCAGCAGACAACTGCCCCCTTCTCAGTCGTCGCCCTGTCGCACTGTCTCTTGAAGTATTGTATTGTAAGCCTACTCTTTCCACATAAATAGTGAAAATGACCGCTGAAGTCGTGCCTACCAGCCTTCCGAGGTGCAGCCCAAATATCCTGGTGACCGGCACGCCTGGGACTGGCAAGACCACAACGGCGGAGATGATAGCGCTGGCTATAGGACTAGAGATGGTGACAGTGGGCGATCTTATCAAGGAGCGAGGCCTTCATGACGGGTACAACGACGAGTTTGACACATATTGGCTTAACGAAGACAAGGTGGTTGACGAGATGGAGAGTATGATGGCAGGTGGCGGCATGTGCATTGACTTTCACACCTGCGGGCTTTTCCCCGAGCGGTGGTTCGATCTTGTGGTTGTTCTGCGTGCTGGGACGGACAAGATCTACGACCGCCTTGAGAGCCGCGGGTATAAGCCAAACAAAATTCAGGAGAATGTAGAGTGTGAGATTATGCAGGTGGTGTTGGACGAGGCCAACGAGTCCTACAAACCCGAGGTGATTATGGAGTTGGAGAGCAACACCGTCGACGACATGGAGGCGAATGTAGAAAAGGTGGCAGCCTTTGTAAAGCAGTTCAAGAAAGCGCACGAAGAATAAAGTAACAAAGTGTGTGCTAGATGAGCATTTCCTTCCAGCACTATCAACCACTATTGCCACTAACCACTGCCATTGTGGTCTGTGCTGACTCACTGACCGACTCATTGAAGGCTATCTTTTCACTTGTGGCTCGGTGTACATGAAAACTGGAACTGGGGACAGAGGGCGCGTGACCACTATTACCACGGTTAGTGTGCATGGATGCACTCTTATCGCACGGAGGAGGGGGAGTCGTGCCGGACCTTGCAAGCGGATCGACCATAGTGCTTGGTGAGCGAACGGACAGGGACGGAGGCAAATGGCGTAGAGTGCGTGCGGCACTGTATGTAGCACTGGGGTGATTTATTTGCGGGCCATCTTTGATACAAATGCTCTTCTTTTCCTTTTTTGCTTCAAAGAACGCTGGTCAATGCGCACCAGCCGTCTGCTCTTTTTCTTAAGATACGCCACAACCATCTATTTCTTTCTTTGTCTTCATCTCCGCATTGGCTATCTGCTCTTCTAATACACACAGCAACACCATGACAACACCTTCTAACAGCGATGAAACAACTTTGAACTCTATCCAGGCGCGGCTGCCCAAGCTCACTCGTGATTTTATTGCAGAACACTATCCGCAACATATCAGCGTTGTACATGTGGACCTACTGACCCGGCATGGCGAGCGCACCCCGGTTGCGCATCGTATCCCTGAAATTTCCCCCAAGAACTGGAACTTTTGCGCTACAGGCAACCTGCTGCACCAGGACTTCCTCAGGTCAGTTGGGCGCTATACAAGCGACCCAGACACGTCTAAGGATACCGTACATCAGTGGCAGAACCATATCTTTAAGCGCGACTCTCGCAGCGGTGGCACTGTTTTTGGAGTATCCAGCGCAGAGGCGCAGCACCCAAACGACAGCTCGCAGTCTACATCGGCGACCTGCGGCTTTGGTCAGATCACAGACCTAGGCCGTCAGAGCATGACCGCGCTAGGTGCACACATGCGAGCACTATATGTGGACACGCTAGGCCTTTTACCTGCCTCGCTGCAATCTGGCGGAGGAGACGACCTCTATCTGCGCACGACATCTTACACGCGCGCATTAGAATCACTACAGCAGACTCTTGGCGGCCTGTACCCTGATCCACCTGCAGGGTCGCAGACGCTGCGTATCCACGTGCGCCCCTCAGAGCGTGATAACATGTTCCCTGATTTTAACTGCAAGAACATGGTGCGCCAGCTTGTCAGACTCAACACACAGTCTCTCGAGCGTGTCGCTGACGAATATAAGCAGCTATACGAGGACATGCTAAAGATACCGAGCCTGAAATCTTTTTTCGACAAAGAGTTCAATTCTGGCAAGGCTCGGGTAGCTATTTCTGTGCTGGACATTGTTGCGCCAATGCGGGTTCACGGACTGCCATTACCTGAAGGTGTAGATGATAAGCTTATTTCGCGTCTCTCGCACATGGCGGCAGCAGAGTACTTGCACTCGGGATGGGATATGGCAGCGCTAACCAGGATGCAGCTAGGGCGGCTTGTGTATGAGCTTGCTGGTAAGATGGCAAGTGCAGTTGAGACTGACCGTGCAAACACATCGATCCAACAACCGCGGTTTGGAATATACTCAGGGCACGACACTACACTGGCACCATTGCTTGCGGCCTTTGGTTATAATGCAGCAGCACACGAGCACAGGGCGCCCAAAGATTTGGTATGGCCACCCTTTGGTGCAAGTATACGCATTGAGCTGCTGAAGGACACTACAACGCCGCATCCAACCGTTCAACCTGAATGGGAGGGCAGTCAGGCAGACAGCACGGCCAATATTTCGAAGATTCCGTTTGAGAAGCGCATCCGCCCAAGCAGCGTCCCTGACAGTCTCTACCGCTGGCTACCCAGACGTGCCAATGGCCGCCCGTCTGCGCAGATGAACCCACGCGCAACCCGCGATTATTATGTGCGTATATGGTACAACGATCGCGTTCTCCGATTACCGACCTGCCGCGATCCTGGTGCTCACCATTCGCAGTTAGGCCCAGCAGTGTGTACGCTAGATGGCTTCTTTAAGCAAATTGCTCGGTTTGCATCGAGCGATAAGGAAACGCGTAGTGAATGCCAGACCACCCATTCTCCAGATGAGCCGAGTCGCGAGTAATCCATCAGCAAGTGTTTCAGACGTCTGCAAAAAAAAAAAAAAAAGTTGTTACTTTTCTTCAATTTCCAGTCTCAATTTATACTACTCTATAGACAACTATAGCAGACTTTGTTGTTTAGTTTTTCTGTTTTTGCTGCCGTGTTTGTACAACTGTCGCACTGCGCTTCTCTGGCTCTGTACATTACGATCGAGTTTGTTATCGCGACTCAGTCGCTAGGCAAACATGGCTAGCAGATTGCTACAGCGATCAAAGACGCTAGCATGTAGCTCACGGTCTGCGGCACTAGCGATGTCGATGGGAATTTCACGGCGTCGACTGCATACATCAGGTGTGCGTCCAAAACTATTTTCTGGGCGTTGGTGGAAGATTTTTCAGGACGATCACCAAGATGCTGGGACGCCGGCTGTGTCCGAAACAAAAACTCGACTTTCCATGACTGAGCGGCTTGGGGTTCGCAGGCGACAGGGAGGCTATGAGCGTGGCGGCGGCATGCACCTTTTGGTGCCTATTAGAGCTAAGAATGTAGAAAAGGCCTGGGATATTTGGTCTACTCATCTTAGGCAGGTTGGATTGGGTACGCAAGAGTCTACTCACGAGACGCAGGAGGGTCAGCTGTCACCATCAAGAGAATGTCTGGTGGAGCTTCTCCGACTGCTTGTCATTTCTGCAGTTCCAGACTCTTCAGACCCTACTGCATCAGAAGCAACTACGGATCAGGATAATCGCCGACTCAGTGTTGCGGGATTCAGGATCTCAGTACTGCTTCGTCACATTTTTGCGATATCTGTACACAGAGAGGACGTGGATACATCGGACAGTGATCAGCTATCATCGATGTTAGAACCAGCTGCGGGTACGCATTCCATTAACTTTGGACTTGGACAGCTAAAACTCGAAGAGTATAACGATATTCTATCACTGCTACAGGCATCTGGTATCTACGACATGCCTTCTGGAAACACGCTTGCTTCTAGAATATCGGCCACAGACGATCTATCTTTGGTGATGCATGATATGCCGCCCTCGCGTCTGGCGGAGATGGTTGTGCTCGCGGCAATACAGGACGGTGTGGACGTTACTGCAGGCGTTCTCCAGTGGGCGTTAAAGCTGACCGTGGCAGCACAGGATGTAGCTGCTGCTCGCGATATGCTAACCCTCTGTAATTCTAGGTTGGCCGTTATCCTCGACCCTCAGATCGTAGCCAGCACATTGAAAGCCCGATCGACAGCGGTTGATGAGCCGCAGTCTAGCGAACGCCAGCAGATTATAGAGACTCTGCTGCAGCTTATTGAAGTTGGTCAGGATCCTCAATTGCTTGCTCCGGGTGCGGATTTGCAAGTTCCTCAGGAGGAGATGGGATATTTTCAGCTGGATGACGCTGTTGACTTTGACAAAGGCCGGGTATCTGATGTAGAACAAGAGGCTGCAAGTTTATGGAGGGCAGATGCAGCAGAGCGTGTTTACCGCGAATACATGTCAGCAGGAATAGTTGAGGTTCCATCGCCAGAATCAGGTGCCGGTACTGCGTTACAAGGGTCGGTTGTTCCAACTCCACGAATTATTGCTAGCATGCTGAAAATCCACGCAAATGCGCGCAATCCAGAACAGACGGCGATTTTCTACGAGGCACTTGTTTTGGTTGTGGCACAGCTTCAAGCCCAGTTGCCTGACACAGGCGCTGAGCAATTGAACCATACGCACAAGGTAAACCTGGGTTTATGGGCTAGTATTCTACAAACAGTAAGCAACGCGGGTCAGCAGTGGCTGGCTGCGCGTGTACTGGGAGCAATGGCTGGAAATGGCTGGCTTCCCACACAGACAGCTTATGAAGACTATCTGAACTCTCTTAGTGACGTGAACGAGGCGGATCTGATGAAAGCTATTAACGATTTACGCAGCAACATGCAAGAAAATGGCGTCTCTATGTTGCAGCTATCGGTGCGTGAGCCTCTTGTTTGTGCTCTTGTTGCAGAGCAAACTTCTTATTTGGCCGATGCCACAGCCGCACAGATCGAGCAGGCGCTTCTGCTTTCTGGGCTTTACCCGAATTCCAACTATCCAGGGCTTGCTGCTGTCTCGGACAAGACAGCACGCAGCATTATGCGTGCAATGCTGGCTAACGACCAGATTGAGCGGGCGCGGGGTTTTGCAGAAGAGTGGAGTGCGGCGCGGCCAGATCTTGTGGATGCCAGATGCATGGCTGCGCTGATTCTGGCATTGGGCAAGGCAGGCAGGCACAGCGAGGCGCTTGATCTATTTGTTACATATCAACAGTCGGGTGAAGGCGAAATCACATTGGATCTGCTGTGCGCAGTATTTGAGGTGTACATGCACGCAGGCGACTACGCAGAGGCGGTTTCAGCTGGTAAGCGCATACGCGTTCTCGTAAACGACAGCTGGACTGACGGGACTTTAGAGGCGCTGCCAGGCCATGACATATACAATTCTTTGATACGCGCGTACTGTGAAGAAATACTACCGGCTGAGGCAATGCATGTGCTTGAGGAGATGCGTCGCTACGGACTGAATGCGACTCCTGAGACTTACACTATTTTGGCAAAGTCCATGAGTGACTTGCGAAGCTTTGAAGGGCTCAGGCTAGTCAATGCACTAGTTAACGTTGACTACAATATGGTTTCACTTGACAACGCGCGAACCATGTGGGGACGTGCTTGTCCGCGGTCGTCGGCTTTGCCCTTGACAACCGACTACTATAATGCACTTATGGAAGCATATCTTCGAGTTGCCGAACCAACATTGGCGCTGCAGATGTGGGAGGTGATGCGTTTCCGTGGAATTCGCCCAGACAATCTCACTGCAACGCTTCTGGTTGACATCTGTGGTTGGAACGAGCGTGTGCACTGGGAGGAGGACATGCTTCCACAAAAGACCTTTGTCAGCCATGAGGTTCCTGAAGACCATATCTACACCGGAGTGCCACTGCTGCATTTACACTTTCTAGCCAGCGTGCTTAAGCAGCTGCAGGAAGCTGGTCTTGAGTTATCAATTGCCAACTACCAGCATGTGGTTGAGGCGATTATGCGAGCAGCGCTTGTGTCTGATGTGGTGTCCCTGCTTATTGGGCGGTTTGAAACCCCAGAAGAGTCTGAGTCTTGGGAACGCGAAACCAAAAAGGTGTATATCAAGCATGCCAACCCGGTGGTCCTGGGAATAGCAAAATTCCTTCATACGGAAGAAGACTTGCTTTCATATGATGACTCGCAGTCCGTGGCAAAATTTATGGCCAACGCGCCCGACATTCCCCTTTGCGAGGAGACGGTTAACACAGTATATGGCTGTATAGCAACAATGCGCACCAAGTCGGAATATGAAGGACAACCAAAGCCTCACTGGATGCCAATTGCTCAACAAGAGGGACCAAAAATTCGCGGACTACTGGCGCTGCACGAAAGGCGTCTGGACAGTTTTCTCAAGTTGCACTGGCCCGATCTGCTTCCCGAAGACCGACGCACATAACTATCGTAGAGCATATGTAAACATCATTTCCCTCTCTTCCATACGCAGGCGTCATATTTTTTGCTTAATGGAAACAAAGAAACAAACTCTATGATTTTAAAAAGTGTGGGCTACGATATAATGATAATCCAGCCAATGCAGATGTAGAACAGACAAATTGGAAACACAGCAAGCAGTCGGCGGTTTGCGAGCTGAGCTCCTGCCAAGAAGCCAATGGAGGCGGATATGCTCCAGCCAACGGCCACAGCAACCACAGGTAGCGTCACGATTATTCGGTGTGCAAGCAAAGTCACCAGCGATGCAATAGCCATGGGCGAGATGCAATAGCCCAGAGTGCACACGCTCTGGAAAAAAGACACATGGCCTCCAAGCAACTTGCAGTTGAGCGTGACCACACATGATCCAATGCATACCAGCGCAAACACGCCGGTAAAGACAGCCGATTCCTGCTGCTCGGGCGCTAAGAAGCTCATAATAATCGCCAGTGAGAGACAGAAAAACAGAGGCCCCCACAGATCCCACTCTTGGAGTGCGTTGTCCCGACCCTTCGGGTACAGAACCTGAATAGTTTTACGCCCAACCTTGCTAAAGTCACGCCCAATGGTCGTCAGTATTGGCTCGTCCAGAGTGTTTGTGTGATAGCCACCAGGAAGTGTACTAGACGTGTAAGCTTGCTGTGGTCCGACGGGCCCACTGCCTACAGACTGCCCGCCGCCAATACGTCCTCCAATAGACCCGCTCAAGTCTGGCCGTTTTGTCTGATTTGTGGATGTGTCGAACGGAGAGTCAATGTCGAAACCATCATCATCAACAAGCTGCTCCTCGCGGCTCATCATTACTTTTGTGGATGCAAGGAGAGAGATAGAGGTGTAGTGGTAGGAATGCGATTAGAGCGACTTGGCAGAAAGACTCGTAAGTTGGATTGAATAGAGCAGACGATTATGTATAAAGAAGCTAAGAAGCAGAGTTGTTTTTGTGCAAATGCTCTGCATTGCAATTATCGACAAACGGGAGCATATGTGGATCAGATTAACAATCCAGTAAATGGCTCTGTTGTTGGTGCCAGTGGCTGTGGTAGCTGTAGATCACCTCAGTAAGGTGATTTGAGCTGCACGGAGAAGCTGTAGTGGCGGCTGTGCCAATCAATCAGGCTTGGACAATGAGCACGCTGGACCGGCGGGATCTGCCTGGATATGCGGCAGCTGACGGCTGCATGTCTAGAGACAAGGCAGCAGTGACCAATGAGAGCCAAAACACCGCACTGCTGGCTCTCCAGACCTGGGCCAAACTCTCGTATGGACCAGTCGACCTAGAAGAACTACGGGAGCCAACCGGGCATTTTTGCGGTGTCTTTTCTGGCATCGACGGACACTCTCGGAGTGCTTATCGGGGACCCTTTCCCTAGACACGGAATACTGGGAGCAGATAGCAGCTGAAAAAATGGCTACGATGGGCGAGAGGAGATGCACACTGCTCTGTCAGCTGGGACAAGAATATGAACGCACACTTCCCCAATGTAATGCCGAACGCCACCCGGGCGCAGACAACTGAAGCTTTTGGAGGTGCAGTGCTGGGCGCCTTTCTTCTCCACACACCCGTTGTCTCACACAATAGTGGTCGTTTCCAACGCCATAAATCACTTACCGAACATCACCTTGCCGAGACCACTGGCCTTGCATACAAGTGCCGCTCTGCACTCGCTTCTTGGGAAACCCCCAGAATAAGTGTCTGCTGCTTTTTTTTCATTTTGTCTGAAGCGCTGGCGGCATTACTCGCCTTTCAGCGCATTGAGCCACAGGTAATGTACCCGAGAACGGACTTGCGTTCGTGATCTACCCCAGTTGTGACGAAGGCTTGGATTCGACAACTGGGAATATTCAGTGGATATCTCCTTGCTTTCATGCGCCTATTTATCATCCGCGCCCGCCGCTTTTCTTCCCTGCTATTCAAGATCCCAGGGTCACGCTCGTCACATCATTCCAACACATTCTTTCTTTTTTAGATTTCCTCGGCTGCGCCGGCGAACTAGCAGCACCTGCTTTTGTTTTTTAGCCCCTACGTGAGGCCAGCTGGTGCGTGACAAGTATTGTAAGGCATCACTTTCTTGTCTTCATCACTCTGACTCAAGGTAAGCGAGCAGCTAATAATAACTTGCTCCTGAAAACAAGCCGTAGTTTTTGAAGCGAGAATTGAGAAAAAATCACACCGGCGGCACACTGCATTGCAACTTTATATTGGTGCTGTTAGTTGAAGAACAGCAGCAGCAACATGGACCCCCCTCCTCACCAACGTAACGCGCTTTCTTCTTTCAGCAAAGCGGGTCTCACATGCACCCTATTTTTCTAATTTCTACTTTGCCGTCTTCTTCCACATTTCTTTTGCTCTTAGACTGGTCAGCGAACGCGCTCGCGCTCGCGACCCCGAGCCTAACATTATAGGACCTAAATTTCAGTACGCACGACCGAGCGCATAGCCGGCACCTGTAGACACACATACGTGTGCGTGCGCTTTTTGCACTTTCCAAGCACATGTCGCATTCGAGTGACCTCCAACCAGAGGAGCGCACGCTCGCACACAGCCCAGCACATAGCGTAACACACAGTTCTGCAGGGAAGCGTCGTGCCACAGATACACCTGACAGACACTCTGGCAATGCGCAAGTCTCGGAGATACAGCAGTCATGGGTGCGTGAGCCCATGCAGATAGAACGAAAAGCATCGGTGAACACTAGAAGCGACCTGGGAACCAGCGAACCGGATCATATGGAGGAAGACATACGAATACAAGCCAGACATGGTGTATTGGCTCGCAATCATACTGCAGGGAATGACCCTACCGCAGAAACAGAAGAACCAGCGGGGGCCATCGCGCGACAGCATGCGTGTGCGAGCCCGCGTGACATGCGCGACAATGACCCCGCAGACGATGAACAAGCAGCACTGGACGAGCCAGACGCAGATAGTGGCGGGGCTGGAAGTGTTCAAGCGCAGAAAAGTCATAGCCGCGCGCAGCGGCGGCGGCTGAACCAGGCGTGTCTGCTCTGCCGGCGAAAGAAGATTCGCTGCGACAGCATACACCCGAGCTGCTCCAATTGCCAGCGGCGCGGGATCCACTGCATCTACCCTGAGGTCCGCAAGCGCGGCCGGCCTCCACGCATGTACACGTTCGCCGACTTTGCAGTGCCGGGCCAGCCGCTTCCCCCGGAGTTGCAGGGGCTGGCAAACGTCCACGCCAGCGCAATGATCTCTGGGGCTACGGAACCGGGGTCTGTGCCGGCGCGGAAGTCTACAGCGGCTAGCGACACAAATGGCACGGGGGTTGGCCATGATGGCTCGCCAGTGCTACCGCCGCTTAGCGTGGCGGTTGGGCGTAGCGTTGGTGATCCAATGATGGCGCCCCCGCCCCCTCTGGGCGTAGACCAGGCTGTTCTAAGCTTGTTCGAAACCGTCACGCCCGGCTTTCCTGTGGTGCACCGGCAGACTTTGGTGCAGCATATCCGCGATCGGTCACTGGCGCTTCCGCTGTGGCTGGCCATCCACGCTCTATCGGCGCATTTTGGAGCTCATGCGGCGCAGCGTCTAGGTGCAGCTTATGCTGAGAAGGCCCACGCCATGCTGGTTAGCCGTGTTGGGTTGCGGCCGCCGTGGGCGCGTGGTGGGGAAGCCAAGGACATGAGCCGCCGCGATCTTATCGAGCTTCTACAGGCGCTTGTGCTGCTGAGCATCTACTATGCAGGCAACGGGGATCTTGAGCTTGCCACCGAGACGCATGCTGCCGCCGTCCGCATTGCCCAACGCATGGGCGTGCACCTGATCGACGACTGTGCTGTGTTGCAAGACGCTAGCGCCATATTCAATCCCACTGTCGCCCAGCGCCAGCGGCGGCGTGCACACAGCAGAGAGTCAGCTGCTACTAGCGATGTGGGTGCGGACACTTCCAACTCTGGTCGTACTGTAAGTAAGCCTGCGGCCTCTGATTTGCGCCGGGATTGGATTGAGCTTGAGACGCTGCGGCGTCTGTGGTGGTCAATGTTTGTGCTGGATCGCATGTTCAACCTGTGCGCTGGCTGTCCGCGTATGCTCCACGTATCTAATTTTCGCGTACGCCTGCCTTGCAATGACTTGGAGTGGGATGCCATGCATGCTCAGCCCACCACCGCCTCGCCGCCGACGCCTGCCGCGCCCAGTTCCTCTCAGCCATCCGGGCTGATGGTCCGCACCTTTCGTGAGGCTGTTATGCACACGTCCCTTTCTGAGCAGGCTACCGGCGAAATTGCCGCTACTCCCAGCGCCGACCCTAACGCTTACTACCACGTTGCTGCTCTTGCTGGCCTTATCGACAGCTTGATAGATCTTGGTGATGACATTCGCGTCCTTGCCTCTGCGCCCGTACTTGAAGGCGCTGAGATCTGGAGTCAGCTTCGCGCGGAGCTTGGCAACTCAGCACACGGAGGCAGTCATGGAGCTGAATCTGCCTATTCGGCTTACTCTCGGTATGGCCCTGTACCTCATGCATCTAACGCAAGTGCTGATATGCACGATGTTCCAGGTTCTGGCACAAAGCTGTCCGCAGCCTCTATATGGCTTGGGTCGCGCAAGTCTCGCAGCCAGTTTGTTAGGTCGGCTCGTGGCGGTTGGCACTGCCCTTCCGTGGCATCAGTGTGGCCTCCGGACTGGCGCTCGCGCATGCACGCTCTAAGGGAGCGCACAGCCGCGCTCGAGTCACAGTTTACAGAGTGGTATTCGTCAATGCCGATTGCGCAGCTGGCTCGCAAACCATATATGTATGCCCAGCTCCCCCTTCAGGACCGCGTGACCTACTTCCACCACCAAATTGTGTACTACAGCTGCGTAATACAGCTGCAGAGTCTAGTTATCATGGTTCAGGGCCTGCTACTGCCAGATGCAATTAAGAATGAGCTAGTGCCACCTGAGTACTTAGGTCCACAGTCTACGGGTGTTACCGCGGGCATTGGCCCTAGTGCCCTAACCAACATGCTTTGGCGCACGTGGATGGGCGTTGAAAAGGTTGCCAGCGATGGCACGGGGCGGCGAGGATCGGGCGGTACAGGCGAGGGAAGCGGCGAGCCCCATTATGCGCCGCGTCGGCGGCACTTTGGGATGTACTCAGCGTGGACTGCACATCGGCCATATGGCACGCCTGGCGAAGCCTTTGCGGCGGATGATGCACATTGTGGCGGCTCTGCAGATGAGGATTACGCATCGCCTATTCCATTGGACGAGGGCGGCAATAGTCCTGAGATTATCCGTGAGGAGCTTCAGCGCATGGTCCACGCCGCGTGGCGCCGGTGCACTGATGCCGCGATGGCAATGTCAGCAGCTGTGCGACGCACAGCCGAGGTTCGTAGGGTTTTTTCCGCAAATTCAAATACTCCATACTACGATCCGACTTTTCGTCCGCAGGTCCTTCCGCCTTATCGCGCCGAATCTTCGCAAGATCGCGGCAAGCCTACGCACTACGCTGACAGATCTTCCATTTTTAGCGCGTCTTCGCGCTTTGAACAGGCGCCGCTTGCTGACGAGATGTGCGCCTCGCCTCATCAGCCTCCACTTCAGTCTATTGCGGCGAACCAGGCTTCTCTGAATTCTTCGCACCGGCCGCTAATGGGCCGTCGAGAATCAGGGCCTGCTGGTTATCCGCATTACCAGCCGCTGCATCGACAGCAGCCGGCTCAGTCGCAGCACATTGGACTGACTACTGCCTCTTCCCAAGATACGCTTACTGAACTGGCAACTACACCTATGCCGGCAGTGGACGATGCAACCTTCTGTACACGATTCAACATGCTCACATCCTCTGCTCTCCACATTGGCGCATGTATTCACCTATACAATCTGGCGCTTGTACCTCGCTGGGAGGAATCGGTGCGCTGTTACAACGAAGCCGCGGCAAAGACAAGCGAGATGCGTAGGATGCGTGTAGGCGGTGCTGTGCAAGCGCTTGCCTCTGCTGAGGCTACTATGCCTACCTTTGCTTCGAATAACGCAGACTCGGGGATGTTGCCTGATACTCAGGACATCGGTACATTGCCACCACAGCTGCCACCACCGCCGTGCACACAGGATCAGGCTAAGGAAGGTATTAGGCCGCTGCTCAAGACACTTGAGAGTATGTCATCCTATTGGCAGGTATCCGCGTACATTGCCAGGATCCACTCCATGTGGCAAGATATTGAGGATGAGCAGCAGCTTCCCGTGCAGGACATGTCTTTGTCGCCGCGAAGGCCCTCGATGCACACAATAGCGCCGGCGCCAGCGCCACCTCCTGTAGCATTGCCAGTCTCGCCGATATCATTGGCCGCCCAAGGGCGCGGTCTACGTGGCCACGCACGACAGATCTCATCACCACGCTTACACGCGCAATCCTACTTGCCGCCGTATGGTTACGCGTCAATACCCCACGAACCCCCACCTCACCACGCCTATCACCAGCCACCGCCGCAGCTATCACAGGAACAGTATCCTGTTCACCACGCTCCAAACACGGCACCGCTTGGTCATCAGATTCTGGATGCTGGCCATCCGCCGCCACCCCCTTCGTACCAACATACGATGATGCCACCGCCTCTTCATCCGCCTCCAAGGCCTTGAAGTGGTTTACTTATTGCTTGTTGATATACTTTTTCTTTTGCGGCTGTACTTTTTTTATTGCCTATTGATGTTGCGATTTGCTTGACACTGGCCATCTTACTGAAGAATGACTGCATTTTGTGAAGATGCTAACAAAAGAGCATCGTGATATTTGCTGCCCGATTCGATCACTTTCAATTGGTGTCATTTGTCAGTTTATGCAGCAACAGGCTGTGTTAAGCACCTGTCTGCAGAACAAGACATTCATTATTTGAAGTTTCACTTGTGTTTATTCGTATGCCGAAAATAGCTTGATTTGAAGAAAATAAGCTGCACACGCGCCTAAAGTAAAAGCTATTCGGTGCAAAATGTGGGGAGAAGTTGTCTGCGGGAAAAGATGTTATGGCTATTATATACATTGCGCTTTGTTTATTTAACAGTGAGTGCAACTAAGAAAGCATTTATTATTATCTCTATAAATGTCAATAATTTTATTTTTTGAATAACAAGAATATCTTGTATGTTCTAAAATAAAAATGTTAAAGATATTTCCTGTTGTAGTGAATATCGAAGTAATTCGTGTTGCTGTGGCACAGCTTGCATCGCTCTCTGCCGACAAAGAAAATATTGATATCGAATTTGAATCTAAAACTTTACAACTAACGGTAGCACAGAAGCCAGCTGCAATTACATAGATATCTGCTAGCACTATGCTTGTATGAGAAAGCGCTAAGGATAAATCGAGTAAGGATGTAGTATTTGGTATAAGCTTTGTGGAACGCCCTAGGTATCATTATATTTTATATATGGTTAGGCTACATTTCTGCGGATTATTCCAAGCCCAATTAAATTTGTAGGCTCTTCCACCAAGATATTATATTCTACTAATAACATGGATCCCGTTGAATCCTCCATAGCTTCAGATATTTTTAGTCTATCTCGCACAAGCATAA
>JANBTM010000117.1:1474-16457 GCA_027578695.1 Coemansia sp. RSA 1365 | reverse complement strand
GTTTATAGTCCAGAAATCGATCCTAAACCATATATGTCAATATTGACACCAACATCTGATACCGCCGAGACAACAGGTATTGTGTAGACCGAGCCATCAGAGTCAACATCAAAATATAGTACGCTGAGGTCTTTATCGCATTTGCCAACTGAGACTGTGCATACGGTGGTTGAGGTTGTTATTACCTATGTAGACAGCTTGAGAAGCGCTGCGCATACCACTCAAACAATCGGGGTTCCAAAAACTAGCGAGAAAATATGTTTACATCAACATACATTAAAGACGGCGACATTTGATTTGCTGTCTAGAATGAGATATTTAGCAAGTCCAGAGGGTACATTGAATGCTATTTCAAAGACACACATATTATTTGACGATATTTGGATAACCATGGGTATATGCTACATATATTCAAACGTACTTACTACTAACTAGACGAATTAGTTCTGCCACTCCTCTTTTTCTTTCTGCTGATACCAATATATCTGAACAGTTTACTCAAACCAGATTCGGAATGCATGTTTTGAGGAGCTGGGGCGCCCAGATTCGATGGCCTGTCTGCCATCCAGTCTTTGCCTTGCTTGCCACCAACCCCCACCTTTGTTTGCATTGTTCTCTTTCCATCGATAGCACCACCAATCTCAGATGATCTGCGGACAGACGAATACACAACAGAAGGTCGTGAATGGGATCCAACTACATCAACGATCTCTCCAGTCTCTGAAGATCCAACGGTCATATTGACAGTTGGGAGCGGAGCTGATTTATCGGTACCACGCCTCTGCAGAGTACCATAGTCCAAAGTTGCAGCTTTTAGGCGCTGGTCTGTGGGTGATGTGGGTAACTCCTCCGCTTGCGGTGATGATGGTGATAGCGGAGGCACAGCAGGAGATGGTGATGTATGCACGCGCATAGGTGGGGTTGGCGGGTTACTGTTTTGTGGAGATTGTCCTGTAGAATGCTGAAAGGATGAGCGCGTTCTACGGTGAGCTGACTTGCGTCTGCCAAATGGGAATTGTGTATTTGTCGGAAAGACACTCAACCCAGCGGTAGGCAATGCAGCATCCACGGTATTAGATGGCGAGCTGCCGGATGAGCCACTGCGTTTTCTTCGAGAATTCATAATGTCGTTTACTTGAGCGGAAGGCAAGTCTGCAGCGTTAAAATTAGCATCTGCGCTAGTTGTTTTGTATGTACTACTACGACGCAAACCGCCTGTAAAACGGGAGGGCCCTTGGTTCTGCGTATTAGCTGATCGGCTAACGGAACGGCCAAGTCCAGCAGGATTGTGGCTGCGAAGGTTATTTCCGATGCCGGACATGCTTTCGCGGCGCTTGGTAGGGCCACCAATACCAGCGCGCACCCTGTGTAGGTTTTCGGCAGAATGTGCTTGGGTTTTGCGCTCATAAGGAGAGGGCTTGCCATATGATGGCTTGTCTTCAGTAGCTCTGCAGTTGAATGTGGTGCGTACCGGGCGCAGAGCACGCGATGGTGACTTATCACAATTTCGCGACGGCGACGCTGATAAGCTACTCTGAGAGCTAATAGTACTGATCTCTGCCATGTCGCGGCAGCTGCATGTAGCGTATTAATTTACTTTAAACCTAGCAATAAAGGGATGCTAAAACTCTCGAAGAGCATGTGTGGATGGCCTGGGCAACAGCGGTATATATTTCCAGGCGCCAATGATGTCACACCTGTTACATCTCACCAGTTGTTTTTCTGCTAAAAGTAAAATCGGCTGACACCAGAATCATGCAAGCGCACGAGGCGGCTTTTTGCTTGGCCCGGTGGCTTTTGAGTTAAACCTTTTTGCGAAGCTTACCTGATCAGCTGGCACCACCCACGATCTAGAATGCCAGATCAAATACAGCAGATGAACATCGTCATCGCACATCAGCGCGGCCACAGATTTCTGCACAGCAGCATGCGGGGAGAAGGGGGTTTCCACCAAGAGCGTGTGTCTGGTGGATGCCATGAAAATCATCTGCGCACTGCAAGATGCGCTTGCCTTGTGTCTCAAACTTGGGCAGCCTCGCTTTGCCGAGGTGGGCTAACGTCAAATGTACATATCAGCATTTCGCGCTCTGGTGTGGTTGCAGCCGAAGCGTGGCAGTTGGAGAGCGTACCTCGCTCGGTCACCGAGGATGCCTCTTTCGGAGACTTAAAAACAATTGGCGCTCTGTGGTGATGTTGGGTGAACGACATGATGATTTTAACATCTCAAATGATGGTGATGATAGGATGCAAGGCGACTGCTTTTTTCGAATTTTGTTTATCAAAAGGCATCGCTGCAGACAACAATAAATGCAATAACTGCTTGTTACATGTACAAAAAAAGACAAAACCAGAAAAAACCGAATAAAAGCACCAGCACGCCCGGATGCACTGGCCATTGCCAACCGGCAAGCAAATGACAAGTCGGGGGAGGGGAGACCAGGGAAAGCTCTATGCGGATATATGCATATTTGGATGCGTTTGTGGAAATAGGGGAAGGTTGTGATACATCGCTCTGAAACCACGTTCCGGGTGGTAATTATCGAGGGGTAGAAAGATGTGTTTGGCTGCAGCTCTATGCTGCAATGCTCTGTTCAATGTTGCGGTTTGCGCGGGTGCCCAGCGCCGTGGCCGTCTGGCGCACACGTCGGCGCAAAAGTCGGAGCTCGTCTGATGTTGGAACGCCTCGGCAGATGACGTCGCAGGCAGTAATGTCCATCGCGCCCATGGGTCGTGCGGACACGGGTCCCGAAATCTGTTCTTTGCTCACATAGTTAATAAACTCGGACGCATTGACATAGAGACAGCCATTGTGGTTGGCTGACCCAGTGGCTACCTTACGCGTTTTCTTGAAAAACATTATCGCCCAAATTTGTATGCTATGAGTTTTTGTGCGCTGCTGTAAAATTTTCTAGTGAAAATCAAGAATAAGCTGAGTTGAGACTGCGTTGTGGATGTTAGTGGACAGAAATGCCAAGGTTGCTATCGCATAATCCTGGACAAAAAGACAAAGAATGGCTCAGGGGTCAAGAAATGGCTGTAAAGCTTTGGAGGACTGTTGCTAACATAGAAACTTGGATGGCAAAATCTAGAGGTAGTCATTAAGAGCAGAAACCTCTCCTTTTATACAGTGCATCCCCCACCTTTCCCTCCCAGGCACAGCCGCAGGTGTGACTGGGAACGTAAATACTGCAAATGCGAAATTCAGGGGGGTATCAAGCCCGCACTCCAAAGTCCGTTTGCCGCCCCCCCCCCCAAGCAACCGCGTGCTCTCCAGGCCAGTAGAATTTCTTCCTGGGCCTATCGATCTTTTCTGCAAATCCATGTCGGGCGCCGCCAACTAATAACATTTGCTTTGTTCTGTGCCGAGCGCAAGCTGTCCCAGCGCCCCGGACTTTGGACCTCTGACTTTTTTTTTTTATCGATGACTTCCCACCGGCTTATCTGTCAAGTTCATCACTCTGCTTTCCTCTGGTGGGCGCGCGCTTTCCACGCTACATGTGCGCCTCTGCTCGCCGTATTGGTTCGCCAAAGGACTCTCAAGGTTGTATATTTATTTGGCTTTTCCCTGCTTTTGTTCGGAAAAACCTTCTAGAAGCACGCTCTGGTGCTATTGTTTTGCAGATGATGGCGAAATTACTGTCTTAAAGGGAGAGACTACTGTTACATGTTTTTGTGTGGCGGCGAGCCACAGGTTCCAATGGAAGCTAGCGTGCGCAGTTCGCACCACCGCTCTTTGTCCTTGTTGTTAAAAAGAATTCCACTACGGAATATTATTACTGCATGGCATCCTACCCACAAACAAATTCGCCAGCTGCCTTGCAAGCCAACTTACCACTGCGCCAAGCAATCACATATTGCATCGCTGTGCTGTCAAGCGCCACTCGCCTCCATTGTGCTTCCCAACTCCTAAACCCAAGAATTCCTCTGGCACAGCTCGGCTCGGCTCAGCTCTCATTCAACAATAGGTTTGTGCGCCGAGAGCGTGCAATATTATGCATGTTGCGTTTTGGCGGAAACCCACATGCCCCTTGCGCCTGTTAATTCCTCACTTGACAGTTATGTTGCCGGACAAGTATCTGCAAGTCTACATGTGGTCAACGAATTTCTCCTCTCTAGTCAACCACATGATGTAGGCCCATGTATGCGGATATCCATGCGTTTTTCGGTATGCCGTCATACCAGCATGTTAAGTCCTTGGTGCACTATGTTTAGCCCGCAGCTCATCTCCGTCATCGAACAGAACGAGTCACAGCCATTATTTCATTCTCTAATTATTTTTGTCAAATTCCCTAGCTTGGCTGTCTTGGACATGAAAGGAAAGCGTCCCAAGCAAAGGTCCCCAGGAAATATAGAAAAAGTGGGTTGATCCAGAATTGTAATAATCGATCAAGGCGGAAAACCCACTTACGCTCGGATTTCCGCAACCGGCTCACCTGACGTACTGAAGGTGGGACAGAGAGATCAGTCTAGGGAAAAAATAACCTTAGACAGTGGGCCGCGTGCCAAATGTTTACGATGCTTACGTTGCACATACCACCATAGCCTACCCGCAACAACAATAAAAATAGTGAGCCTCGAATTTTTTCCGCTAAACTTGTTTTTGTCCAAATACACTTTTCTTTGGAGAATATTCTATAGTAGAACCACAAAGTATTTACATCAAGCACGCAAACCTACATCTAGAGCAATCCTAATCCCGGGAAGGCATACTTTGAAATAACATGTCGTCAAAGAAAAACCAACAAGCACACGGTTCTGGCGTTATATACACTATGGCATCTGACTTTGTCCATCCCAGTCAGGTTGACAAAGACGCGATATCAATGCCTGTTGCTGCAAAGCCCATGGGTGAAGTTGATGTTACTGCTAATGACTGTGTCTATAGCAACTCCTCCCCATCGCTTAAGGAAATGCATGATCTGGAGAAGCATGCAAAGCAGACTGCTCATGCGCTTGGAACCAAATCCAAGAAGGTGTTAAGAGAAACGCGGGGATACTAACCTGTCTGTATTGGTTATATTCGCCCCCTCCACCATTCACATTGTATTTCATTTTCATCAAGCTAAATGTATTTTTGTCAAAAATTTACCATTAAAGTATTATCTAAACGTAATCTGTTTTGCTCATTTTGTTAGCTTTTCTACTCGTCCGTACGCGATAAACAAGTAAATGCGTGATATCTGTCCAAATTTTGTCACTTTGCAAGATGTTTATTGGATTGCATTAAAATTACAGTTAGTCAAGCAGCAAAATTTAAAATATAGCCTGGTATGACAACTTAGGATGCATTCCGAGGTGCTGCGCCTTTTTCCAAGTAAAACGGGACCGTCGAGAAAAAAAATACCTGACATGACTTTTTTTATTGTAGACAACAACAAGAGGTTTATTGAGCTCAAGCTATCATGCAGTCCAGTTTTTTTGTTTGTTACTCAATTTGAAGCATTAGAATCGCAATGTTCCTGCTGTTTTAAACATTCGGCGCATTCTATTCAACATGTACAAAGAAATATTTTTGTACGTTCCAAGCATGAAAATACTATGCACCTCAGCAAAAAAAAGCAGCAAGCAGTCTAATGCACAATCCTCCACGACATAATTCGAGAGCAGTTGTCACGATCTTAATCCAGGAAAAAGGCTGCTTAAATTATATTATTTTATGTTAAAAATTTGTTGTGTATTAAATCTAACGCTTAAAAGGCGCTACAAGTCAATAATTAAGTATATTTTTTCTGAAAGCTGTGCTTTTAACTAATCACCAGAAACCAAGAAAACCAGGTCAACGGCATATACCGCAGCCTCTTCCTCCACATCCACAGCCGTTTCCCCATCCCCAGCCGCCAAGTCCTCCGCAACCTCCACAGCGCTTGACGTTACCAGTGTTGCTATTGCCAGTCTGATCGGCAGCTCTGGTATTAAGATTGGATGGCATGTTGTTAGAATCAGTAGCAATGGCGCTGCCAACAAGTGCAACTGTGGCAGCAATGATGATAGCGTAGTTGACCATTTTTGGATTGGTACTTTTATGTTTTTAAATATTTAGACAGTGCAAAGCTAATAATGTTGTTGTTTTTTGTTGTTGTTGTTGTTGGTGTAGAATCCGCTTACAAAACAGACAAAATTTATGAGCTTTTATATTAAAAATATTTTACATACAATCTGGTCTACATGCACAAAATACAAGGTAGATCTATCTGCAATATTAACTATTGACTAGACATGTTTTTGTGTTATCTATCATTGAAATCTTATACTTTACAGTATAACACAGATAAAATTTTGCAACACATTTAGAATCCCGCACTAAGTAGTTTAAATTTGCTTGCGTTAAATTAAAACACCATTAAATCAATTTAACGATATCCTCGTATAAATCTTTGAACATTAAATTATTGGTCAAGCAATTACCAAATTAAAAGTGTTAGCTGTCGGTCAATTAGAGTTTTGTTTAAAATTAAAAAAACAAGTTAATCTACTTTTACTATTATTGCGTACTTATCTCATGCTTGTTTATAAAATATATTAATTACAGCACTTTCTGCTTATTTCTATTTGTTGAAATTTTAAAACCGCATCTATAATAAAAGTAAATTCAGTCTCGATAAAAGTATAACACTACTAATATATGCCTTCTGCAAGCCAAACACTTACATTTTAAACGTAAAACTTTGTAATTACAAAAAAATATACAAAATACCAACCAGTATCAAAAAAATGCATTCTATTACCGCTATTGCCAAAGTACAAAATTTTATATTAACAATCTAGAATGCCTTCTAAATAATTGTTTTACGCAAGTAACTGAATATTTTATCTTAACATAAACCAGGGTTGACAAAACAATTTTACAACAACCAAAAAGTACCGCAAAATATATATTTGCACCCGTGTAAGGCTAAAAAATATTAGCATTTTGTTTGAGGTTTTATCGCAATTTACAATCCATAAATATTCTTTAGAATTACTGCAAATAATTTATGTTTGTATACTCTTGTATATTATTATTAACGCTAAAAAGGCGTTACAAGACAATAACTAAAGAAAATATGCTTAAAAGCTTTTATTAATTACCAGAAACCGGGAAATCCAAATCCACGGCATATGCCGCAACCTCTGCCGCCGCAACCACAGCCGTTTCCCCAGCCCCAGCCATTGCCCCATCCCCAGCCGCCAAGTCCTCCGCAACCTCCACAACGCTTTACATTACCATTGTTGCTATTTACAGTCTGATCGGCAGCTCTGGCATTAAGATTGGATGGCATGGCGTTAGCGTCAGTAGCAAAAGTGCTGCCAACAAGTGCAACTGTGGCAGTGATGACGATAGCGTAGTTAACCATTTTTGAATTAGTACTTTTTATATTCAAATTTTTAGACAGTGTAAAGCCGAGAACGTTGTTGTTTTTGTTGTTGCTGTTGTAGAATCTGCTTACAAAACAGACGAATTTCTTTAGTTTTTATATTTAAAAATACTGCGCATACAATCTGGCCTACATGCGCAAGATAAAAGGTAGATCTATCTGCAATATTAACTATTGACTAAACAGATTTTTGTGTTATCTATCATTAAAATCTTATGTTTTACAGTATAACACAGACGTACTTTATGTAACACATTTAGAATTTTGCACTAAGTAGTTTAAATTTGCTTGCGTTAAATTAAAACACCATTAAATCAATTTTACAATATCCTCATGTAAAACTGAACATTATATTGGCGATCAAGAAACTACCAAGTTGAAAGGCTTGGCTGTCAGTCAGCCAGATCCGTTTAAAATTTTAAATCACAAGTTAATCCACTTTAACTATTATTGCATATTTACCTTGTGTTTGTTCTCTAAATTTTTCTGAACATAGGATTTCAAAAAACCGCTTCTATGCTAAAAGTAAATCAAGTTAAGATAAAAGTATAATACTATTAATATGTGCTTTCCGCAAACCAAACACCTACAATTTAGACGTAAAAGTTATTAATTATACAGTCAAAAGCTTATGTAGAATATTAACTGATGTTAAGCAAAATTGCTTTAAGTTACCATTTACTAAAGCATATTAAAACTTTATTGGGAGCCTGAGATATTTTTAGAACCATTGTGTTAGATGGTTGTTTCTGCAGGTAGCTTTATACTTTTATCTTGCTACAAGCCAGTTTAATAAAAATCAACAAAATATTATTGCTTACAGTATACTAAATTTTGTGTAATAATAACTCGGTCATTATTAATTATCTGGTTATTTTAAAATTATTACAATTTATAGATAATGATATTTCTATAATTATTGTAATACATGTTGCAAAGTTTAGCTTTTTTTTTTTTAAGATTCAGGCGGTGGTTAAAACTACAAATGTTTTTACAAATCTGCATTCTTGACTACTTACTGCTTTTTTCCGCAGCGTTTTGTGGGTTGCTCCTGCTTATCAACAAAGGCACAGTATTGTTGTGCAGAAAAAGTTTTGGAATTTTGTTACGTCCGACCCATGCTGAGAAAACTATTAATAGTTTAAAATTGCATTAGCATCCTCAAAACATAACATTTAAATAGAATACCGAAATTTTCCATTTCACAAAGAAACTACTGTGTTTTAACCACTATTCTGTAACTGCCGCCATTCAACTATCGCAGAATGTGTGACAAATTTTAATAATTGATATGTTTTCAATACTGTAGTAGAAAGATACACCGTAAAGATTGACGTCATTATGTTCTGCTAGCAATTATTTTTTAGTTGAAATAGTATAACGCAGAAAAGAAACCTTGAAGTATATTCAAAAACATCAGACAGGGCTATAAGCTGGATGATGTTGCCTGACCGAATTGTTTTAATTGTTCAAACTAATCTAATGTCTATAAAGTTACTAAAGTTTTCCAGACATCGCGCATTAAATTATAACACACATTTATAGAAATTATCGGTTGATTCAACTAAAGCTGCAAACAAGAATTATATATGGAAGAAGAATAAAACCACCTATTCTCAAAGATTCAAAATTTAGTTACAATTAAATGTAATAATTAGAAAGCGTAATGTACCTTTAAAATATTTTGTGATTTATTTTGCAAAAGTAAGGTTTGCGCCACTGACTGCATGTGCTGCCATCGAGGGAATGGCAGATACACTGAAGCTGTTGGTGGGGGTTTCAATATTCTTATGTGTGTACTTTTCATTTGGTTCGGTTGGGGGTCTTGGAGCTGGGCTTTCAGCTGTACTCGTAACATTTAAATCAGATACCTTTGAATGTGATACTTCATTAGAAACATCTGGGACTGAAACTTGTGCTTGAGGATTGTTTGCTGACGCCGATTCCAGTTCAGGTGCCGGTACCGGTGCCGGTACAGGCGCAGGTGTAGCCACAGATAAACAAGCGGGAGCAGGCAAAGGTACAGATTCATGCGCAAGCGCAAGCGCTGGTGCTGGCGCATGTTCAGCTGCAGACTCAGATTCACTTGCACCGCTCAGTGCGCCGGCAGGTTTGTTTGCATCTATTGCAGATGGCACAGCTGTCACTGATGAAGCTGCAGATTCCAGGTTTTTGGGAGAGACATTCTCGGGACCAATCTTCCGATTTTTAGGGTTCTGCAGGCTTGTTCTCCAATTAAGTCCTGCTTGTTTAAACGCATCTTTGTGTGACATGGTGGGGTTTTCTGTTTTAATACGTTTCAGCTCCCGTTGAAAGAAGACATGGTAAGGTGAGCTGTTAGGCTTACCGCGTTTCTCGCTGGACTTGACAGGACCCATGGTGGCACAATAAAACTTATAGAAGAGGTTTGGGATAAGTTAACGAGGAATAAAGGAAAGTGAGGAGGATATTGGGTTACAATAGCGGGGATTTCAAGGTAGAGGGGAAGGGGGCTAGCCCGATCTATTGTGAGGTCATCGCTAAGCAGAAGCATAAAGAGACCAATCATACAGTACTTTGCAAATTATGTGGTCTTTAACAATTCTACATCTGACTACACCTTCCCTTACAGAAATACGGACGACATTAAGGTAAGTTGCATTTGTTGTGTTGTGTATTATTGGTATGTCATTAATAAAAATATCTACTCTATGTCTATTCAAAACCGCTACTAATATGTTGCTGTTCTGACTTTTGGTCTTTTCTTGTCTGCTAACACCAACTACGCACGCCAACCACGCATAAACTTTATCTCTCACGACGCAAAACACAAGACCACTTGCTGCCAAAAATCACCTTAACTGACGCAAATATATATTTTTTTTTCATGTGCTAATATTTTTCTTAAAAACAGTAATTAAAGACCACGATCAATATAATTAGAATTGCTAAGAGTGTGGCGATATTGTCACCCATTATCTAGAACAAGTAGTATCATCCTTTTGTTGTTATCATATATGTTCCAATCTAAAGCAATTATCTACTATGTTTTTTTTTAGTAAATAATCTATCTCTTAAGCCTTAGGTCACTAAGAAATCTAGAGTAAATTACGCTAATCTCAGAACAATATATTGAATTTGTAGAAGCAGTAGCAATACTGTTCACATTTAGCTTTTAAGCAGGCCTGTACACACAATATTTCCGCTTCCAATTGTGCGATGATTTCTGTGGTGTATTTAAGAACCCCGTGTATAAAGTGTATCTGTGGCTTCTTTGTTGTCAATCTTGGCACTGCCCTCGGCCAAAAGCAAATTAAATAGTTTGAGCCCGCCAAAATTATTACATGTGTTCGTGCTTCTCGTGATAGCAACTGCGATTATCTATTAAATCATCTTTTTCGGAAGAGGGGAGAAACACGTGTGTCTGCAGCTTAGGAATGACCATGTACCGATATTATAAGATAAAGATCCTAAGGCAAATTCCTCGGGCCTCAGGGTTGCGGTGTTGTGTGCTATTTAAAAACGACGAGCTTCAGGCATCCTCACCAACATAATTTTACTGTTACTTGCCTATCACCAACGTATACATCTATATCAAACGCTAGCACAATCTTCAAGCTGTACATTTCAAGATGGATTTCAAGGTTACTGATGATCTTGCACATGCTTACCAGTTCATTGACTGTCGTGAGGCTGCCTCCGCTTCCGTCTCTACATCTGGTTCATCTAGTGCCTTTTCTCCATCCCTTGTTTCTACCAGCTCGCAATGCTTGTCGCCCATTATAACACATTTAGTAAAATGTTTAAATACACATAATGCGCTTCCAGGAACTTTGCTTCCAAAGTACCGATCCCTTCCAACTGTTCTTCTCTATGACAACGCAGGCTTGGAATACTTTGACCGTATCACTTATCAGCCCGAATATTATTTGACCAGCTGTGAGCTTGACATTCTTAGCGCACACGCGGGCAGTATAATAAAGAACATTCCCAATAATTCGGACATAATTGAGCTAGGCTGTGGATCACTTAGGAAAACGGAGATTATACTCGACGCAATTAACAAACATTGTAAGGGAGTTAGCTATTATGCAATTGATGTCATGCCACAACCACTTCACAACTCAATGTCAACGTTGGCGGCTAAGTTTATAAACATCACTTTCACGGCCCTGTGTGGAATCTATGAGGAGATCATGCCTTATTTGGGTAAATTGACACGTCCAAAAACTATTCTGTGGCTAGGCTCATCAATTGGAAACTATCATACTGCAGAGGCAACAGATTTCTTGACTGAGCTTGCTCGTGATTCTTTGGCTATTGACGATGCTATAATAATCGGTATGGACATGAAGAAAGATTCCAATATTATTTGGGATGCCTACCATGATGCTCAGGGTGTTACAGCCGCATTTGAGCTTAACATCTTGTCACACATCAATCATATTATTGCGGAGCATGTGGCATTGCAGGATCCCAACGCCAGATCTGACCCAGTCTTCGATCAGAATAAATTTATCTACTACGGAGAGTATGATAAAGCTATAGGCCGGTTTGACTCATTCCTAGAGGCGCGCCAGGACACTGTGGTTAGTTGGCCACCTGCAATTGCTGCTTATATTGAAAAAATGTGTGGGTGTAAGAATGGTGTGGTTATTAAACGTGGCGAGCGCATACATATTGAATCATCATACAAGTATAGCAGTAGTGCGCCTGAGGTTCTGGCCCAGTTAGTTGGTCTTACATTTTCGGCAAGATGGACAGAGCCTCGTGGGTATTATACACTAAACTTGTTTCGCAAGCCGTACGCGACAATGTTGCACCCTCTTCGGACGACACCTCCTACCAGTCTGGACAAGTGGAGCATGCAGGCCGCGTATGCACAAATTGCGCGCAATATGCAGTCAATATCGAGGGAATATGAGGAATTCCCAAGTATCCCTAATATTGCCGAGTGGAGGGCGTTGTGGGAAACCTGGGACATGCTGACGCTCCGGGTGATTGGGCGCGACAAGCTGCTTGTTCGTCCCATTGATCTCCGCCATCCGTTTATCTTCTATCTTGGCCACATACCAGTTTTTGCCGATATTCAAATGACAGCTGCTGATGGTGCACCACTTTCAGAGCCTGTGATATTTGCGCAGTGGTTTGAGCGTGGCATCGACCCTAACATGGACGATCCGACAATCTGCCATAGCCACTCAGAGATTCCTAGCGAGTGGCCACCCGTAGAAAAGATTATTGCCTATCGTGACCGTGTGCGTGTTCGCATTACTAAGTGGGTTGAGTGCTATCTGAAGTCAGGATGTAAGACTTCATATGCTGCCGCACGTCATGTCTGGATGGCCTTTGAGCATGAGGCCTTGCATGTGGAGACGTTGCTTTATATGATCTTGCAGATGGATCCTAAAGATATATGCGCTCCTGTTGCTTGCACAATCCCACCAATTGTTCCGACTTGGCCATGTGAGGGATGGCTCAGTTTTGCTGGTGGCAGAGATATTGTTCTAGGAAATACATGCGAAAATGAACTCCAGCTACACACCAAGTCGCTTCCGTCTGGTCATATATTTGGTTGGGATAATGAGTGTCCATCTACAAATGTGACCATAAAGCCATTTCGTATTCGTACGCAGCCGATCACCAACATTGAATATCTTGACTTCCTCAGGGAATTTAGCACCAATGACGACTGTGTCACTAAAACTAATAATAGTAACATCGCTGTTGCTTTGCAGGACCTTGTGCCTAAATCGTGGATTTTGTTGACTAATAACACTGCTCATGTATCATCAGCAACAGGTACTGGAGAGCATGCATCTCTTGCTTGTGACTATGGCGTGCGCACAGTTATTGGGACTCCATCCATTAAAAGCACCGAAGCCTCACTGTGGCCAGTTGCAGTTAGTGAAATTCAAGCAGAGGCATATGCAAAATGGCATGGAAAGCGACTGCCAACTGAGGCCGAGTGGACACATGCAGCAAGAATGTATCATCTTGCACGTGCACTGGATGCTGGTTTGCCTTTGGTTGCCAATCTCAGTAGCACCGCTGTGGACACTAACCTGGACAGGGTCTTGGCTTCTCAGGGAACAGTTGCAAAGGATTACACACATTGTCCTTTTGACATGTTTGTCCCCAGCGATGCAAATATCGGGTTTGCACATTTACATCCTGTAGCTGTCTCAAGTACACTATTATCCAAGACCGACGCAGACAAAGCTGGCGATGCCACATTTGTTGGCAATACATGGGAATGGACTGCAACACCATTCTATCCATTCAATGGGTTTATTGCCTCGCCAATGTATCCCGGATACTCTGCAGACTTTTTTGACCCACCAGAGGCGCATGTCCATGACTCAACACACTATGTCATAAAGGGAGGCTCTTATGCTACGCATCCACGCATTGCAAAGCGTCAAACATTTAGAAATTGGTACCAGCGCGGGTACCCTTATGTCCTTGCAAGCTTTCGTCTCTGTGAAGATGCTAGTTAAAGAACTTTTCAGTTACTCTTTTATTTTATTTTATTAGTTCGGTTGACACAAAAGTTAAAGATTATAGAAACAAAATGTTGCGCCTTGGAAGCGGGGTCTCCACATGAAGGTCTATTGAGTATGTACGATCCACAGACAAAATTACTTGAAATAGAAGTAAAAGCATTAAACAAGTAGCTAACCCGGATCCTTTAATATAGCCGGTCATTTTTGGTACGTATCCGAATTTTTAGAAAAGATAGATACACTTTAAAGCAGAACAGTCTCTGGTACTGCCAGCGGTGGTGATGGCTTATATTTTAGAATATATGCATGTATTACTTTCCTTGAGCCTCTTTAAACACGCAGCACGTGCCATGTATTGGTAAGTACAGCCACACCAGCTGGATTTACCAGTGAATAAATAGATTGCATCAATGTTTAGCAGGTATTGACACATCAGACAAGCATACCCAATGCCATAGCCACTGCCATTCCAAATACAGAAGCAACAGCAACTTGATCAGAATTATACTTGAGGGCAAACGAGGCCTTTGACGTGTCAGGATTTGGGTCAGGCATAACACCTGTGACAACCACCACACTACCGTCCTCTATGAATGTAGAGGTATAGGGGACATTTGCAGAAGTGTTGCCACGAGTTGAATCGCCCGAGCTAGAATCATCATTAACGACAGAGGTTTCCATGGATGTTAGGGTTTCACCATCGACAACAACAGTCACAATATCGACAACAGTGTGTTTTCCGGTAGACGATGGAGCTGGTTTGGTGGAACCCCCTGTGCTAGTGTGGGATGGCGTCGTTGATGGATGTGGTGATGATGTCGGGGAACTGGTGGTGGTTGATTTGTGTGATGATGGCGATTCCGGGGTGGTAGCTTCCGAGTCGGGTGTAGAATGGGGAGTGGTGGTGGCCTCTGAGTCGGGTGTAGAATGGGGAGTGGTGGTGGCCTCTGAGTCGGGTGTAGAATGGGGAGTGGTGGTGGCCTCTGAGTCGGGCGTAGAATGAGGAGTGGTGGTGGCTTCCGAGTCTGGCGTAGAATGGGGAGTGGTAGTGGCCTCTGAGTCGGGTGTAGAATGGGGAGTGGTGGTGGCTTCCGAGTCGGGCGTAGAATGAGGAGTGGTGGTGGCTTCCAAGTCGGGCGTAGA
>JANBTM010000116.1:0-34339 GCA_027578695.1 Coemansia sp. RSA 1365 | reverse complement strand
GGCGACGATCAAAGTAGCTTCCTCGCAGCTGGTGCATTCGTAGTTGACAACTGGCAGTTTAGGGGTCACAGGAAATGTCGTGTGCGCACAAGTGACAAAGACAGGCACACCCACCCGTGTGCATGCAAGATAGTGTTCTGGGACATCTCCGTTATCTGTTGAAGCAGGACCCTTAAACCGGTTTCTAGCATTCTAACTCTGTGCAAAAAAAATACCCACTACCAGATTGCTGTTGCTGCAAACAAGCCACTAAATGGGGACATTTCACGCAATCTGGGAAGCGTAAACAAAGCAAAAAAAACATTCGGAAAGTTTAGCGCAGTTGTCACATTGTTATAGAGAACAAAACAACCGACAATCTGTTGTCTTCGAGTCGAGCTGCAATAATCCGCAGCCTGACGTAGATTCTGAGATGCGACTATAATACCAGCGTCTCCGGATCAGAAGCTGCAAAGACAGGCAACTCAAGCTTCACCAGCAAAATATACAGGGTTTGACGCTAGTCCTTCAACAGATCTTAGCACATCTTGAAGGGTATATGCGGCTATCTAAAACATATTGGTATTGCATTATCGTCAATTGTAGTTATTGTTTGCCAAATGTTGTAACTTGGGGTTTTATCATCAACAAAGTGTGTAGACCCTTAAAAACATTTTTTAAAAAAATAAAAAAGGCATCAGTGAGTGTCGGAGGATGCTCCCATTAAATATCTGGTGTCTTATCAGTACAAAACATTGCAGACAAATGTTATGTAATGTGTCAAACTGCTTTCTCAACTATCATTCGAGTTATTGTGACCACGTTTTCTGATTTTCTTTTTGTTTATCTTTACTGAGATTATTTGCAAATGCATGCGTACTCAAGTTGGTTTTGTAGTACTCAAACACTGATCTATTTGAATTGGTGAACTGCAACATATGCATGTCGACGCCCCCCCCCTATGACTGTAAGCTGGTTAACATCTGTAACAGATACTAGATGTGCCAGGTTTTGACACATGAAAATAGGCTATGGATTGTTTTTAATCCACGTGTAAAAGTATTGGACCACGCCGAGGGGCTGTCCCACGATGCAGAAGGAAACCCAGAAAACGGCATTGCCCAAGCCAGACTCAGGGCCGCGCCAACGCATCAGCCACTGAGTAAGCTGGATAAGCGGGATCTGCATCATCATGCCAATAAATGAGTAGCCCTTGAGGCAGTGGGTCGGAATGCCAAAGAGCAGCTCATGCATTATGGCGGAAACCAAAAAAGTGAGGAGGACACCAGCGTGTGCAGGCAGCGATAAAGGAGCCGAAACCAGCGGCACCATGATGTGGCGCTTGCAAAAGTAATGAATTGGTAGGTTCCACTCGCGCCAGTAGGCGGCTAAGTCCACAGAGTTCCACCAGTCTAAGTAGAAGGCACGGTCAGCAAACCGCAAGAGCTCAGCAAGGGCATTCAGTGCAGCATGGAAAATGGCGTAGAAGCCGAGAAACCACACAATTGCGCTCACAACAGACAGTTTCAGCACGCGCTCAAACAGCCAAAAGCCATTACGCGAGTCAATAGCACGCACAGATCCCATCAATGTTGGCACGGCGTACTGATGGATAACCACGTACATCGCAATGCACAAGACCACAAACTCGGCCAAACGCTTGGCCACAAACGACTTGCGAATAGGGCCAGCAATGCGCGGGTACGAGGGCTGGTAGCACAGTGTCGGCGCCATCCAAAAGTATGCAAAGTTGGCAAGCGTGACATTGTGCGGGTATGCCACCGCATAGTGGATCTCGTGCCGGGCCACCTTTCTTTGCGCACCTGTGTCGTCGTCCAGGCCACGCGTTTTGGAACAGTCGCTCCAGACAGCCTCGGCGCTGGTCGAGATTGCGTTATCCCTCCCCGACCCATCCTCGGCACAAGTAGACAACAAGGGCGCGTTTTTAGAAGCGGCATTAGCAACACGGCGTAGAACTTCTGACGCAGTAGATGCGCGGACACGAAGGCGTGGGCGCGGAGACGGAAGCGCATCAGCTTTTGCGTCGATGCGCTCGTCTCCCCCGACAAGCAAGCTATCAAGCGCCCTGGCATTAAGCGAAAAGCTAGCGCGCGAGGCAAGTGGGACAACTCCTTGCACCAGATCCTCAACGCAGCTGATATCTGCATCGATGCCGGCGGTGGCAGACGAGGAGCCATCCTTGCCAGCCAGCGGCTCACGTGTGTACTCCAGGCCCGTGGGTGCGCCGTCTACGCCAACTACTAGGCGGCCGCGCTCAAGACTGGTAAAGCGCAGCGGATCGCGGCTTAGACGTGAGTCACCGAGGCGGTAGGCACGGCGCAGATCAAAGTTTGTTGCTGCCAGCGAGTACAGCTTGAGAAACATAATACAGGCAGAGGTCATCACCAGCATGCCCAGTGCTGGTTGGTAGATGGCAAAATACGTTACGCCTGAGGGCACTGCCAGTACATACGCCAAGTTGGCAACGTGCAGTGCAACCGTGCGCTTCTCCTCGTAAGAGACGCCCACCAGTGCTGCACTGCCCCGTGTTGCGTCTGTGGTCCCACTGCGGCCGGGACGCTCTGGAATCGCTCTCCGTTCTACTACGTATGCAGCTAAAAACGACATAAGCACAACAAGAAGCCCGGCCAGCGTCGCCACCCAGTCCCTCACCGCCACGCCAGCACCGGGAATGCGCACCAGAATGCCGTACTTCATATAGTTCTCAATAGCGAGACGGATCAGTGTAGCTGACAGCAACAAAAGTAGAAAGTTTATAAGCCCATGGTAGCTGACTGTTGTTAGCTCCTTGTCCAAGACAGACACACGCGGGCGGTAGTGCACAACCTGTGCTTGCAAATACGGCATACGTTTGTGACTGCTGCGGCGCGGCATGTCTGGTGTTGAGTGTGAAAGTTTTCCTGACAAGAGTGGGGTCTGTGCTCGGACTCTGCTACTGCGCCTGCGCAGCAGCGACTCGGGCGGTGCGCTGTCTGAGTGGTCCATAAAACAAGTAGGCTACGAAATGCGCACAGTAAATTCAAAGCGTGGGTCGGGCTTGAATAATTCTAGTGAAAGCAAGGGAATTTGGTGCGCAGAGAGACTGGATGGATCGGACTAGGATGTGCGGGGTAAATAGAAGAAGCGGAGAAGAGGATAAGAGGAGGGGAAGATAAAAAGAGACAGAAGTTAGAAGGCAGACCAAGAGAGGCTCGTCATATGCTCGGCTGAGCACCACAGTTGCCCTGATGTGGGGCTTTGTGCTGCCACTGGCTCAGGCCGCTGCCACAAAATCTAACTGTCAGTTTTCCACAAAGACGTCAAGCGTGTGGTCCAGTTCGCGCTCATAGCCGCTTGTGGAGTCCAGGAATGTCATGGCACCAAACCGCTGCACACCTGGCACCAACGGCAAGAATTCCACAACCAACTCACGTGCCTCGCCTGGTAGCAACTTTTCGAGGACGTAGCGGGCGGGACCGCAGGGAATCACTAGCGGGTGTTTGTGAGGGTGAACTATGGCGGCCACAGCCATGGGTTGGTCAGACGCATTACGCAACCGCAGGCATGTCTTAAAAGGCGTCTCAACACAGACGCGATCGCTTACAACCCAGGCACGCTCGATCTCAATAAGCGGCGACCCTGGAGGCTTGCGCAGCAGTTGCGACGTCTGCAGCCGCCCAACGCTGCCAAAGGGACCGCGCCACAAAATGTCCAGCCTTCCTAGGGCAGAGCCCTCTGATGCAGGGCCCACAAGAGTAGATTCCTTCGACAAAGGCTGAGGCCGCAGGCGGTATAGATACTGGCGCACGTCTCCAGGAAGTACAAAGCCGGCGCGGCTTCCCCACAGCGGAGCAGCGTCTGCAAGCATGGAAAGATCCTCAGCCACGAAGGCATGAGCTGGATCAAAGCGCAGGCGTTCCAGCGCCATGGTTACAGGCGTGGCGTTATGGACCTGCACCTCCAGCAGCACATCATCGGCCAAGTGGTTGACCTTCGTCTTGACCACCAGCGGGTTGGCGGCCTGAAAGCGAAACGAGCGTTGCAGCACCCGGCGCTCGCCCTGCGCAGACAGATAAGTAATTGAGCAAGCCAGCACATGTGATCCCAGCTCCTTAATCTCGTGAGACACCTGTAGGTTAAGCGGCTGCCCGCCCGCCAGCTGCACGCTGTCAGTTTCAACCAGCGCCAGCTGCTGCGTCGCGGTCTGCACCACAGCCTTGAAGCTGACGTCGCGCATCGCGAGCGCACTCTCGTTGCACACACATACCTGCGCTGTAAACGTCTCGCCGAGAAACATTGCGCCAAAAGACCGCGGCAGTGCCAGGGCCTCGGTCAGGACAAACGTCTCCAACGGCTGCTGCGCTGCCGTCGGCTGGTGACTATCGCTGAGAATCTGTCCGCTCTGCGTCGGCTGTCGCTGCGCCGCTTCCCGCAGCGCCTGCGCCAGCACCGGCGACCCGGTGTCTGCTGCCAGCAGCAGCTGCGTCTCAGCCAGCGCCGGCTTCGATAGCCTCATGACCTTAAGTGTCAACGGGTGGTTCTCGCGCATTAGCGATGCCATGAGAGTGTTTTAATGCACGCAATGCTGAAAGGAATTTAACAAGAACTGAGAGCGAAGGTAGAGTGCAAATGTAGTGGATTTTAAAAAAGTGGTGAGATTTTGAAAGATATGCAGACACAGGAAGAATAGACAGAAAAGAGAGTTACATGTTTTATGATACTCGAAGACTAAAATCCAACCGCAGACTAATAAAAAAGTCTTGATTGAAAACCACAAGGATCTAGTGCTAAAGACGGGTTAAATGGTCTCCTCCACGGCGTTGATGCCCTCGGCGGGAAGCAACGCCATAATCGGCTCGTAAATTTCGCGTGTCATCGGTGCAATGACGCCCGGCGTTGCGAGCTTGCCGTCAAGGATAAGCTGCGCAGCAATGCCGCAGGGTACACCGACAGTCTTGGCCATGGCCTGGAAGCCGTCTGGCTCGCCATACATAAGCGTGACAGAGGTGCGAGTGTTGTGTGAGCCATCTTTGTTCTCAACCTCAAACTTGTGCTGCAGGATAATCATGTCGCGCTCGTCCTCGCCATACATCATCAGCTCCTCCAGGCGCGCGCAAAGCACATCAAGGTATGTGCCCCGCTTGGCCGCGGCAACGGATGGCGATGTAATACCGAGCCATTTAATGCCATGAATCACGCGCCGGCGCATCTCTGGGTCCTGCGTCTCGATGTGCGTCTCGGCAGCACGCAGCAGCTCAGCCGGGTCGTCGGAGGACAGACCCAACAGCTGCTGTGTAACGCGACTCCATGGCAGATCGCCCGCCGCGGAGGATGCAAGCGCAGCGCGTGGAGTGTCATCCAAGAAGCCCATGTTGACCAGCGTCTTGGCAAACTCGGGGAACCCTTGATAACGCAGCGAGCCGCGCACGCAGGTCGCGGCATCAGGGATGTTGTAGCGCTGGCGATAATGACTTGAGTCGCGGTTGCCGTAGCCCACCAGCGCAAACGCTGGGTAAATAAAGATAGGCCGCGCCGAGTCCATCAGATCCTTACCAGCAATCTCCACAAGCTTCCCGTCCTGCCAGTACCGGGCATTGTTACGCAGCGCCAGTAGCACGCCGCGCGCAGACCAGCTGAACTTGTACCCCAGCGGGTTGTTGCTAGCCTCAGGCGCAGGGAGTCCGCCGCAGAAAGACTCGAACGACGTAATGCGCCCACCCTGATCGTGAACCTCGTTAATGATCTTCAGGGCGTACAGGTGGTCAATACCCGGATCCAATCCAATCTCGTTCATGCACACAATGCCAGCCTGCTTGGCCGCCGCGTCCAGCTCCTCCATGGCTGGAGAGATATAGCTGGTGGTCACCACGTGCTTCTTGGACTTGATTGCAGCGGTCATAACACGCGCGTGCTGCGTGTAGGGGATCAGACTGATCGTCAGATCGTGCGCCGCAACCGCTGCATCAAGTGCCGCATCGTCTTCAACGTCGAGACTCATGGCGGTAGCACCAGCGTACTTGTCGACCAGCGCCTGTGCCTTCTCCGCGCGGCGGCAGGCCACAGTGACGCGGTTGGTCCCGCTGCGCAGGAGGTACTCGAGGCAGGGCTCGGCAACAAAGCCTGAACCAAGGAGCAGAATGTTCTTCTGGGCAGACATTTCACTGATAGCAGGATCAAGTGTATAAAATATAGTCGGAAGATAGAGCAAAAGAAGAAAGATAGGTGACCAACCAGAGGATCGCTTAGTTGGGGACGCTAGACAAACATTTTTTATACAGCCCAGCTAGATAGACAGCCCAACGAGGACGAGGGGAGATTGTTCCAGAAGCGGTCAACAGTAGGCCGTGGCTGGTGACTCAGGTGCCAGCAAGCTCACGTCACTTTCCAGACATCAAGCCCCAACATAAGCGAGAAAGTTGGCTACGGCCACAGCGACGGTGGGGGCGACGGCGACGAGTTCCCGTGGACGCCAGGCGGCTCGGACGACTGTATGACAGCGCGCAGGTCAGAGGCATGCTTGGCGCGCCATAGCGGCGTCTGCTTGGAAGAGCAGTTGCTGGCCCGCGAGCCCGCGCGCGTGTCACGCAGACAGCGCTTGGCCAGGAAACCCTCGAGGTACGGGTTGTTCGTATCGAGAAAGTCTGTATCGGCTGTAGTGGACGCGCAGATCATAGAGCGCGGTCGTGGACGCAGCTCGTTCGAGGCATGTAGTGAGGGCTCAGGGACGGCGAGAAGATCGGCGTGCCAGATGTCGCGGCTAAACCCAAGTCCTGGTGGTGCAAAGCCCGGCGACGATGAGCACAGACGTGGGCGCTGCAGGTCGACAATCGACCTGCCCGCACGACCGGCGTCCATAGAAGCGGCGCGACTGCCAGCTAGCTCGTCAGCGGCAGGGAATGGCTCTAGGAGGCCTCGCGACATCTGGCGCGCGCCACTTAGACGTGGCAGACTTCCCAGAGGTGCAGAGTCCGAGTCTAGTGAGTCCCTGTGGTCAAAAAGCGACTCGGGATTATGCGCCGCTGCAGATGAGCTGGATGACGCGTGGATTTGAGCGGGAGGTAGCGCAAGCGGCTCGACCAACTGATGCACGTCGTCTTCGCGATTGACAGGTGACACGTCGGAGAAACACGGCGAGTAGGCGTCAAAGCTGGTGCTTACGCTGGCAGTGGCGAGAGGCGAAGGCGGAACGGGCGCAGCAGCCAGTGGCTTCATGTGTATCTCCTGCGTCGGGGTAAAAGACATGCGCTGGGCGAGACGCGCAAGAGGTGTAGGCGTTTGCGCTAGTAGCGACATGTCAGCAGAGAACGGGCGGGCAGTGATGCGGGGCGACGCCTGTGGCATGGCATCTAGCTGTGAGCGCTGCAGAGCCAACATATCCGAAAGAGGTTCATCGGAGCCTGAGTCAGGTGGCGTTGCAAGTGTGGAAGCAGCGGCGCTCTCCATCAGCGCGCGCCAGTGCTCGAGGCTCGCCGCAGCGTCCTGGATGATAATGCGTGTGCGATTAAAGTGGCTGCCGTAGCTAACATGCAGCTCGCCAGCGCGCACAAGTGTCACGCGCGCGCGCGGTAAGAAAACGGACGACTCTGGCGCGGCACGAGCAACGTCTCCTTGCGAGCGGAAAACGTGCAGATAACCACGCGCGGTTAGCACAGCGTACTTGGACTGTCTTATGCTGCGGAATAGCGGGCTATGCTCTTTCAGTGCCACAACGCCCTGTCGCAGCACGCGCACCCACACACTGTGGCGTGCAGCATGTGCGTAGTCTTGCGCCCGCGCGCGCCCCGTAGCACCCTGCGGCTGCTGCAGCACGCTGGCAAATGCGCTGCTAAAGTGCGTCCACTCGGCCGCGCCATCCACCGTGCCCAACGCGCGCACGCCGCGCTTCGCTGCCAGCCGCAGCGGCTTGTGTTGTGCGCTGACTGCGCCCATATACTGACTCACTATTGCCACCAACTGCTCAATGAGCCGTGGCTCAAACTCACGCATGCGGGCCTGCTGGGCCATAGCCGCGACAAACAACTGGTTCTCCAGATCGGCGCGCTGGCGCAGCAGTGCCTCGACTTCCAGGTTAATAATAAAAGGGTCCTTGACCACCTCGCGCGCTCTTGCGCCAGTGTTCTGCGCTGCAGCAATAACTGCGCCTAGCAATTGTGTGCGCCGTGCTACGCTGATCTTACACGCTTCTAGCTGTGCGTGCAGTGGCCGCATCACCGCGCCGTACGCAGCCCGAGCCGCGCACACCTCGTCATGCAATACTTTCAGCGCCGCCAGAGCACCATGCTTGACTGCATGACTCAGAGCACAGTGTGTTTCCACCTGCTGCTGCTGGAATGCCTTCAGCTGTTGTCCAACGCTCTGCAGGCCGTCGCGCTCCGCCGCCAGTAGCAGTGCGTCTTCACGCTGTGGCACTTTGACTATGTCGCCAATCCGTGCATACACCGTCGCCAGGTCCAGTTCCGCCGCCGCCATGCTTGTGAAAAACTCTTGGTAGTTCTCTACGGCGTGCTGCCACGCCGCTAGCCGCTGTTCGCATAGGTCGTCTGCTCTACCGCTGCCGGTGCTGCGCGCAACCTTGAATGTTCCGTTGAATATACCTCCAGCCACTATGCGGATGTCGTCCTTGCGTACAGCTGCTTGCTGCGACCGCCGTTGCAGCGACCGTCCCATGTCGCTGCTACGCCTGTGCTTTCTGTCATTGCCGCTGCGGCTCTGTGTGTGAGCCATTGTAAGTGTGTGTTGGTTGTGGTTTGTTATTGCTTAAGTGTATTCTGCCTGTATGTGTCCTTTGCGCGTATGACGCTGTTGGCTATTATAGTTAGCGACCTGTAATGTTTCTCTCTGTATTGCAGCCGCGTTGCGCTTTATGGTATGTTGCGTCTAAAATGTAAAGAAGAGCTTAAAATGTAAGTGTCAATACCAGCGTGCTCACTGCCTGCATATTTCCTCTGTATGCTTGCGTCTCCAAAGAACAGCGTCCGCCCGCGGTCTATAAAGACCAATTTTGCTAATCCTGACGCCATCATGCGCGGGACCGCAGCCTCCTTGAATTTTTGTACGCGTCTTCCAGTGGGGGAGCCCAGGGACGCAGCTGCCATTGCATGCTTTTAGCAGCGTGCAGCACACTGCTAGTCTGCCGAGCACTCTACCACCGCCACCGCACTTCCAATTCCGGATATTAATCTGGTGCCCCCTTGTGCCTTTCCAAGTGGTCGTCCCTCCAAATCTGTCATGCCCTGCCTTGTCGCGCAGCTGTAAATCAGGAACACTATTGGTATAGCTAGATACTGCGCCTCTCTATCTGGATACAGTTTTTGAAAAGACTACTGGCACACCATCAGAATGGCGTTTGCGTTGGCAGACAGAAAAAAAAAAGAACTGAGAAATGCTGCAGCAACATAGTAGTAGCCTTCAACAGAAACACGAAGAAGAAACAAGAAAAGAGCCGCCAAAAAAAAACAAGGATTGCCTGGCAGTTTTATTACAATATGTAAACTAGAACTTAACTGTAATATTAGCTGACATTAAGAAATGTCTATGTAAAGCATATAATTGTTTTACCATATCAGTATCGGTGTTTCAAAGACATTTGGCTGAGAAATGCAGCCTGGCATTAAAAAGGCTAGAAAAAACTGCAAGCAGAGTAGAACCTGAATAGGATAAACGTATAAATGCAGTGGTCTTTAACTGTTTCACGCCAGACTACATTATCTTTTTCAGGGATACGGGCAATATAAGGTATATTGCATTTGTTGAATTATTTTCATGTCAACATCCATCATCTATTCTATGTACCTGCTACCCTGTTTGTCTGTTCAAAACTACTAATAATTTGCTACTCTATTTGTTGACCTATTTTCTTTCCTGCTGGCGCAAGCAGTGCTTGCCAATACACGCGCAACTTATGTGGAAACTGCGTCTCCCGTAATGCAACACTGCTCAATGCCAAAAAAATCGACTAATCCAAATGTCATTCTTTGATGTAGAAATAGTTTTTCTTTAAAAACAATATGGAGTAGTTAATGTCAACATGTTTGTTTGGTTACTTTGCTCTCTCCTGCTGCGCGGGAAGCGGTCTACTACCACAAACCACACACCCGCTGCTCATGCGCTGACGCTCTGTTTTTCTAACACATCTGATTTGATCACAAGGAGAAAATATTTCCACTAATTTGTAAGCCGACTTTTTGAGTTTGACCCGCTTGACTGCTTAGACCCTTCTTACATCCTCCAAGCCTTTAACTCTTACTCCTGTGTTATATATCTTCCTTTTTGCGCCGCCGTTGCCGCCAGAATATACTGCCCATGGATTTTGTTCCCGAACCCAGGCAGCAGCTCATTCTTTGCTGCGAATGTGGCACTGCTATTCCACCCAACCCTGCCAACATGTGCGTCAACTGCGTGCGCTCGCTTGTTGATGTCACCGAAGGGATTCCAAAGCAAGCTACCATCCACTGGTGTAAAAACTGCGAGCGTTATCTGCAGCCTCCTGCCACATGGATGGTTTGCGATCTTGAAAGCCGCGAGCTATTGGCTCTGTGTCTAAAGAAGCTTAAAGGCCTTACAAAGGTCCGTCTAATTGACGCCGGTTTCCTGTGGACTGAGCCGCATTCGAGGCGGATCAAGGTCAAACTGACCATCCAAAAGGAGGTATTTGCAGCCACAATTCTACAGCAGACCTTTGAAGTCGAGTACGTTGTTGCTTCCATGATGTGCCCTGATTGTACCCGTGTGATGGCTCAGAACACCTGGAAGGCCAAGGTCCAGGTCAGGCAAAAGGTCGACCACCAGCGCACTTTCTTCTATCTTGAGCAGCTTATTCTCAAGCACAGCGCTCACAACGAAACTATTAACATTATTGAGGTCAAGGGAGGCCTTGACTTCCACTTTGCCCAGCGCGCCCACGCAATTAAAATGGTTGACTTTCTGGGTAGCATGGTTCCGACCAGGTCAAAGACATCTGAGCAGCTGATATCTAGCGACATCCACAGCTCTACATCCAATTACAAGTTTACATATGCTGTTGAAATTATTCCGATCTGCAGGGACGACTTGGTAGTTATGCCCAAAAAGACTGCCAACGCGCTGGGTCACATCTCTCCGCTGGTGCTGAGTACACGTATTGGCAACACAATACACATCATTGACTTTAAGACGCTTCAGCTTTCCGAGATTTCGGGAATAACATACTGGCGCAACGAAGACATTACTCCTGTATGTACGATGCGGGATCTCAAAAAGTTCTACGTTGTCGATGTTGAGCTACTGGGACCGCGGGTTGGCAAGTATGCACTGGCCGATATTACAGTCCAGCGTCTTGGCGATGTAGGCAAGAACGATGATGTTATTATTGTACGCTCGCATCTGGGCAACGTACTCAACTTTGGCGATCTCGCGCTTGGATACGATCTTCTGACAGCCAACATCAACTGCGACACCTTTGAAAGTCTTAATCCTGACGACATTCCTAGCGTGGTGCTGGTGAAGAAAGGCTACGCCGAGCGTCGTCGCAAGCGCAAGCAGCGCAATTGGCGTCTCAAGGCCCTTAACAAGGACGAGGGCGACATGGTTCCCAAGAAACAGGAGCTTCAGAAAAGAACCACTGACTTTGAAGCCTTCTTGCGCGATTTGGAAGAGGATCCCGAACTTCGCCAGGGCATTAATCTATACAAAGACACTAGTATTATCGAGAGGCCTTCTGGTTCTGCTGCTGTTGCCACAGATGGTATGATCGAGGATGAAGATGATGAGGATGGCGACGATGCGCCGGAGGTGCCGCTCGAGGAGCTGCTAAACGACCTTAAGCTTGCTAGCAGCGACGAGGCTGATGACGAAGATATGGCTATGGACTAATTTTATTTAAACCCATTGGCATATCAGGAGGATGCCATTTGTGTCAGTGAACATGATTTTTTTTTTAGCAGCGAGTTTTGTTGCGTTACAGAAGACGCAGTATCCATATGAATGGCGTATGTGGTAAGATTTGCATCAGTAGACAAGAAGAATGGGCCAAGAAACAGAGTAGCACGCTATTGGTAGTTTTGAATAGACACGCAGGGTGGCAGATCAATAAAGTAGAAGATTCAAACATTGACATATTGACAAAATATAACAAATGCAACTTGTCTTATGTTATCCGTATATCTGAAAAATAGAGTGTAGTCTAGTATAGAAACCCTAAAGACTATTGTCTGTTGGATTAACGACAGCTTATTTATTAAAGTTACGAGAAAGAGAACGACAAGGCTATTATGCATTCTTGCTGGTCGGATTATCGTTATATAGGCTTGACTAGCTCTCTGGCAACTGTCTGAGCCAGACGGAGATATACAGCATAGTGCCATGGCTTCTCGCTTAACCGTCAGCAATTTAATGGACACATACTATTCTCCTTGGGTGGTCCTGTGAGCCGTCAGTGTTGGCCGAGACATCAGAGCTTGCCGAGCTTTCCTGGCAGTCTGATTTTGCTCGACCCGTTGACTGGAGAGCAATAGACGTAGGGGAGGGATATAATGCTAACTCGATGATCTAATCAATCTTGCATAACGTTTGGGATGCTTGTAGTGGTCCGGGCTGCATCTTTTTTTTGCATTTTCACTTGTGTTTCTATTGCTAATTCGCTTGTGTTGCATTTTAAAACGGTCATGACTTCAGATACGGAGCGCAAACGACGCGTGGAGGCCATCGAGAACCGCCTTAAACGCCGCACCGAGTAGGTTGCGTTGATTGCTGTGACGCCCGGGTGGACGGAAACTATGAATCTAACCCGAGGCAGAGCGTTGAAAAGCTGAAAGGATGGCCCAGTTCTGTGCTGATAATAGCTGCCTTGGTTCGCATGCTCTTCTGACATTGATTGCGTAGGGCAACGGAGGCTGGTTCCGAGTCATCCTGTAACAGTCCGTCCAAAACAAAAGCCACAACCAAGGGCAGAGCCAAGGCACGCAAGTTCCCTGGTATTGGCCAGTCTCTATCTGGAAAGGTAGATGAGGAGAGCGATGCCGCTAATGTCGATGACGCTGATACTAGCGATGAGGTAGCCTCGGACTTTGGAGAGGAGTACGATACAAACGACGATGATGACAATGTCTCTGACGAATATGAAGATGGAGATGACTCTGACGATGACAAGATACGTACGACCAGAAGCGGCCAGGGGGTTTACAACTTGCGCGGCCAGGCGCTTAAACGCAAGCACACAGTCGAAAATAGTGGCAGTGAGTCTAGCGATGCTGGGCCTTCGCTTAGAACGCGCCAACGGACCACAAGAAGTTATAAGGAGAGTGCGCCAACAGACAGTGGCAGCAGCGGGGAGGAGTAACGTTGATTGAGATACATTGTTCTGAATTATCTGCTATTTTCTTTGGTATATTTATTTTCTAGTAGGTAGTAGTTTCAATTATGCAGTATTTGATAATGCACAACGGCCAGAGTTTAATGTTGCTTCTTGATGGTGGCAGCCGGAAGCTTTCCGTAGGTCTTGCGCGCAAACTCGGTAAATAGCCTGATAAGCTCAACAATATATCCAATAAACAGATATGTGAATAGTCTTTGTGCGTTGTTCTGACAAGCGGGGAGAACAGCGTAAATAATGCCAGCTGAGAGAGCGATGTAGAACTGAGTAATCTGGAGGCCTGTTAGCATCTTTTTCCCGGGTGGTTTGATTCCCATTGCGGTCAGCGTGTAGTACGTGTACATAAGACCGTGGATCAGACTGTTCTCAAACACAAAGAAAGATAAGTATGGCGATTGTATGTAGTTTCCGAGCCACATGATAGATACCGCGCCAGCGTGGTGGAAAGTCTGCAGACGGCCCGCGGGTCTGCCCTTTGCCAGGATAATGGCAGTGTCAATAAACTCGTAATACTTTGAAAGGTAGAAAATAAAGCCATGTTCAAGCAGTGCACCGTCCCACAGAGCCCGGCTGCTGTCGCAAAATCCATCCTTCAAACCATGATCACTAACAGCCCGGATGACTGCTGGAAAGTAGCTAACAAATGTCCAGATTGAGTAGGCAGCCAGAACCAGGTTGTGAGCAATAATAAATGGCTTGAGATTAATGCCAGAGTTTGGCGATGCTATTTTGCCATTAATATTTGCCTTCCCAGATGATCTGGCTAGCCGCAAGTTTCTTTGTTCCCAGATCTTGACAGAAGCAATATAGGTACATACACCAACCAGAGGAACCAATGGCTTCATCATAAAACTATAGAGACTGCCCAGCAAAATATCCTCTACCGGCGCTTTGGCATTAGGCGACCTTATCAACCAAATACCAACGGATAGCAGATCGTTACTCGTAAACATCTCAATATTTATTTATCGTACAAGACGATCAAAAGGCACAAACGTAAAGCAAAAATTAGCAAAGTAAAAAAGTTGGATGTTGCATGAAAGAAATAAAGAGAAAAAAGAGGAAGTATCGTTGTAGTGGCAAGCGCAAGAGGTAGTATACTGTGTGTGGCGCTCAGCCATACACCCACACTCAACATAAGGGTTGGAAATTGCAAACAAGTCCTCAACATATGTTCATAATTACCCAATGTTATGTCCAAGCCACAGCGACACGCAGCTGTTGTTGCTGCATCCAGAGACTACAGGGGGCTTCGAAACATGCAAAAGAAACACATTGAAGACTTAAAAGAATAGGCAATAAAAGACTAAGGAACAAAGGTACGCGCGCGAGAATATAGCAGACTGGCGATGCAGATATCTGGAGGAACATGGCGCCTACGCATATCTTATCTCGCCATCCTCATCGTCGTTGTTGTCGTCGGTAGCTTCGCCTTCTTCCTTCTCAGCTCCTACGATCGCTTCGACGCGTATCGGCGCAGAGGGCGGAGCGTTTGAAGAGAATGAGGACAATGCTTGCTTGGGGACATCTCTCGGCGCATTCGAAGGTATATAGTCATCAGCCATAGATCCAATGTTGGCCGAGTTGATGGAAATAGGCTGAGCAATGGCGTCGACGCTGCTGTTATCCTTCTCGGACAACTCTTTAGTCGGAATTGAGAGTTGCGGTGACTTTGTTACTTTGGACTTTGGAGAGCTGGATGTTGAAGGTGCTAGTGCGGTTTCCTTCTTTGTAATAATCGGCTCTGCGCTAGTAAGATCCGTCTCCAGATTATCTGCGGGCGTTGCAGTAATGGCTGTATAACCACCCGCAGCTGTGGACTCCAACGCATTGGACTTTTCAGAAACCATCCCATTTTCAGCATGCCGCTCAAGCGATGTTGTTATTGTGCTTTCAAGCTCCATCTTTTCTGTAGAAAGTCGGGATTCGGTCTTGGCTTCCATCTCTGCAGGCGGCCGGTCCGTACTCGCTGACAACATTGGCCTCTGGTCTTTAATAGTTGCTGTGGCAATGCTCGGACTTAATTGCGGAACAGAGGTATCTGCTACCAAATCTTCCTCTGTTGGCGCAGGCTTCGTTGTATGGTTGTCCTGTGCACTGGGAACGTTGTCGGATTCATCGACATCCATCGCGGTATCCTCAATGGTTTTACTCAATTGCTCATGCAGCTCAGACGCAGGCGGCTGAGTATCCTTCATCTCGATGTCGCTGTGGTCGGCAGAATTCCTGTCCGTGGCGTTGATCTCTTCATTAACAACCTTTGTTCCATCTTGGGCAGTGTTCTGAAGACCTAGCGAGTCGGCCTCATACATCTCAGCATCCGGAACAATATGTTGATCGCGCATCGGCTCTGGCATGCGCTCGTCAGGATCAAGAGCGTCTTCGTCAACCGTATCTCTGTCGACGTCGCGGGGCACATCCTGCATCTGCACGCTTGGTGCAAAGTGCGTACGCTTGAGATTCTGCAGCACTTGCTTCATAATGCGATCCAGATACTCAGCGCTGTTGCTGTTGTCTACGTTGTACGCAGGCACATCGAGAGTGTATTCGGGAGCATAGTAGTCCATGTAGTCGTTCATGGGCAGCTTGCGGTCCATATCCGCACCCACCAAGATCCCTGTCTCGTAGGCCCACACACGACTTACATTGCGAATAGTGTAGCCGCCCCCGCCCAGCACAAGCGTGGGCAAATTGAAGCCCTTGACAAAACGTACACATTCGGCGTGGCCGTCCATGCTAAGGTTAAAGCAGCCAAGCTTGTCGCCAGCCAGCGAGTCGGTTCCGCACTGAAGCACAATCGCGTTTGGTTGGTACCATTCCATAATCCCCTCAACCACAGGCTTAAACACTGAATGGTAGCTAAGGTCGTCAATCCCATCACGCATAGGAAAGTTGACAGCGTAGTATTTGCCCTTTGCCTCGCCGATGTCGCGCAGATCGCCGGTTCCGGGGAAAAACTCGCCGTATTTGTGGAACGAGCAGGTCATAACGCGATCGGTCGTGTAAAAGGCCTCTTCAACGCCATCACCGTGATGCACATCAATATCAATGTAAAGAACGCGCTGATGATGCCTTAGCAGCTCTAGGATTGCCAGGACAATATCGTTGATATAGCAAAAGCCCGAGGCCTCGCACTTTTTGGCGTGGTGCAGCCCACCCGACCAATTTATGCATATGTCAGACAAGCCGCGGTTCAGCCGCGCGGCACCCTCCATTGAGCTTCCTGCCGAGAGTGAGAACAGGTCAAACATGCCGTCGAACACGGGGCAATCCTCTTCAAAGTTGTACTTGCCCAGCTCGCGCTGAAACTGCGCGGCATTCTCTGGCGTCACACGATGGAGAAAGTCGACATAGTCGTCCGAATGGAATTGTGTCATTTCCTGGCAGGTGGCAGGCGCAGCGCGATATATGGACATCCTCTTGTACAGCTCGTAGCTCATAACCAGGTTGTGTGTCATGCGGATACGGTGCGGCTTCATAGGATGGCCAGGGCCATAGTGAAAGTTCCCCACGTCAGCTAGACCATTGCAAGTGCAACAAAATAAACAAAAGGCACAGAGCGATATCAATGATAATTAGTACAGCTCGTTGTGTGGCTGCGCACAGACAATGCTACCTGGATAAGGACAGCCCAGTGCACGAACTCCCATGCATCATCAACTAGCATAGATCAACACAACCAGCGGAGAATTGTCGCTTAGATCCTGGAAAGACAAAACCCGCCGATAGCAGTGGAGGCGGGGATACATACGGTCGTAAAAGTACGCGACATTTTTCTTCGATTGCGCCATGTGCGAGGACCGTGGACAGAAAACCGTCGTCTGGAACAAGCCAGAACACAAGAAGTAGCTGAATAGAGTGGGTTTAGAGACAAATGCAGACACAGGTACAAAAAAAGAACTGGGATCACGATGCCGATTGCAAGAGCAAAGTAAAAAGAAAAAAAAAAAAAAGTAAAAGGCAAAATTTGTGCCGACAGAAAGTGCGGCCAAGTTATTATTGGCTGACGCGTGAGTAAATTGGGCTTCAGGTGAGCTGGGGTTGAAGGTAAGCAAACAGTGCGACCTTTTGCGTGTCAGTCTTAACTCCCTTGTTCCGTCACATACTCTTCCATTATTACTTCATTTCACATTTGCTTATTTATTTTTTGTTGAGCAGCATGCGCTTGTGCCCGACCAGCCAGGCGTCTGCACGATGGGCGCTACGGCTGCTGCTGCTGTTGACGCCTGTACTGCTTGTGGCGAGCAAAAACGTTGCTTTTGAGGCAGCCAAGAACAGAGAAAATGTAGCAGCGTATATTACAGACGACGTAAACGAACGGCCGCTAGTCACGTTTGTAGACCTGCTTTCTTCCAGTGAGCGTTTTAGCGAGTTTCTGCACACTGTCCAGCGCTTGCGGATGGTGCTGCCGCTGAATCGTCTCACAAACGCTACCATGTTTGTGCCTACCAACGAAGCGGTTAGGCGATATCAGCGGGAACACGGGTATGATGAAGCACATATGGCCGGGAGCGTGTACCGCGGCGTAACTGATGGACAGGCGTGGTACCATGTAGTCAGAGATGGGGCGATCAGTGTGCAGGACCTTGCGCGAAAGACCATGGTGTGGGAATCACTAAGTCTTCTCGGGGGCAACACAGACGAGATACACACAGCACCGACCGAGCACAAGTTTGGGATTATGCTTAAGACGCAGATCAGCGGCAGTTCTGTGATGGCCAACGGCGTGCCTGTGCTTGCTCAGAACTTCTCATGCGAAGCTGGCAATGTGTATTTAGTAGATGGATTACTGACTATTCCGCCGTCTATACTGGAGTTGCTACAGAGCACGGTTTCTATAGACCAGAACCATAGCGGCAGCGCGTCTTCTGCTGAACCGAGTGACATGGGCGAATACAGCGCAGTTGAGAGGTTGTTTGCAGCAGCAGGATGGACAGATTTGCTGGACACAGCAGGGAATGACAACACCCAAAGTCAACAGGATGAGATGCACACGTTGTGGGCATTCAGCAACCGTGCTTTCAGCAGCCAGTTCAGCTATGCTGAGCGTGCGTACTTGCTTCACGGCTCAGACTTTGCGGCTGACGATGAAGACTTTCTTCGCGATGCGGTTGATGATGCGCGCTTAATGGCATCCAGATACATATCGCGTGGCCCCACCAGCATTGCACGGCTGGGGATGGGCAAGCACACAGGTAAGCTGGCCGCTTGGTGCTGCGTTTCTAAGGCGTCGTATTTTGTGGTCTACCCGCTATATGCTGGCGACTACGTCTTTTGGGATTATTGCATATTCTCCACTAAATGAGCAGCTTTTGGTTTGCCAAAACCTTGTATGTTATCACTATATGTAGTTCAAAGATTTGGCTCGAAGACAAACCTTACTGTCGTTGTCAGTCAAGGAAAGGACGGCGTTGTTGCCCACGTTGACGGCCAGCCCATTGGCCAGGTTGACGTCATTGCCCACAATGGTATGTATTATGCACACTATGCCATGAACTGTGAAGGCGTAGAGCTTTGTTGTGTCACGTGCATCTTTTTGCGCACAGACTAGCTTTCTGGAAAGAGCAGATCCACGTCTTTGTCCCTTTTAAATGCCCGCGCATTGTTTGCTTGCTCCCTCTTTCTCTCTCCGCGTCATCCGCTTGCGCGCTTGTATATACAATTTTTTATTCCTAATTTGGCATAGATAAGTGTGCACTTTCTGCTAATATCGCAATTATTTTTTCAATGCGTGCTCTGGCGACCGCATTTCTATATGTGTGCTTTGCGCTGTTTGACGCTACAGGTCTCATCCATGGCGTTGAGCAGATGCACCGCCCAGAGGACTTTGCGCTTAGTCCACAGAAGGCTCTTGTAGGGCTAAACGCGACAGTATTTGCTCGGCTTCTCAAGGACGCCGGCCTGGGTGACTACATTGATGGCACTCAGCCTGACCGCAAGTTGACGTTGCTGGTGCCGACAAACCATGCGATGGAGGATGCCTTTGGCTACGAGCTCGGCGACGGGGCAGCAGATGCCGTGGCTATCGCCTCTGCATTCTCACAGACGCTGGGCGACAGCGGGCGAGATCTCCCATCTCTGCTTGAGGCTGAGTACACTGGACAGGAAATGGATTCCCCGCGCGAGATGCAGCGCGAGTGGGCACTGTACCACATTGTCGATGGACAGTATGGCGTCAAGGAACTTGCGCAAAACCCGCTGCTACGCACAAAGCTTGCGGGTGAGTGGACGCACGGCAAAGCACAAGTGGTCAAAGCGGAAGTCGATCCTGCCGACAGCGCGGTTGCAAAGCACGTGTCATTCAACGGCGCCGATAACATTCTTCTGGAGCCGGTAGTTGTGGGTAACACGACGATATACCTTCTTTCCTCACCTATGCCTACTCCGCCCAGACTGGTCAATGCGCTTATTCAGGACCTCGATCTCTCACTGTTTGTCGCCGCCATGGGTGCATCGAGCACTGTAGATGAGATCCAGCAGAAGGCTGGAGTGACTGTGCTGGCTCCTGTGGTTGACGCGTTTACTTCTCTTGGACTTGTTTGGTCTTATCTGAGTCTGCCTGAAGATTCTGACGCGCGTAGCGATCTCAGCCGCTTGATAAAGGCGCATGTGCTTAAACGGCCTGTGTACAGCGATGAGATCCCCATGCATACTTCCGACTCTGCGGATTCTCTAGTCGTCGAGGCCCTTAACGGCAACAAGGTGGGGTTGTACCGCACTCCACACGGAATCTTTGCTGATATTATCCAGACGGAATCCTCATTCTCAACACACATCAGTCATGTTCACAGTAGTGCTGCCAAGCGTCTTTCAAGCATGTCTGACGATGGCTGTCTAAAAATTTCTCAGCACGACATTCTTCTGCGCACTGGTGTCGCACATGTGCTCGAACGTGGGCTCATTCTTCCATCGAATCTCGAGATTACCTCCGCAAAACTACTACGCGGAATGCGAGCACATATTTTTGTGGACCTCTTGGAACGCTTCAACCTCACATACGTTCTCGAAGATCCGCGCGCTTCCTCCGAATATGGGGAGAAAGCTGATGCGCTGCGCAGTAGCACCGCTGAGGATGAAGACGGTGGTGATGATGACCATGAGCATATAATTGGCTACTCCCTACTAGTACCATCTGACAAGTCCTGGCGGGAGAATAAGGCCTATCGTGAACTTGTCCGCCGCGAGCACGACGAGCTCATACTTGATGATGACAGTAGCGATGACGATGGCGGCAATCCCTGGCGTAATTCGACGACTGCTGAAATTATTCGCTTTATGGACAGACTTGTACGTCTTCATATCGTCCCCGTTGTTAGCAATGACGCACACGTCTTTGCTGCCCAGGGTCCTGTCGACAGTGGCAACAATGAAAGCAGACAGTTGCCAGCTAATCATCTTCTTCTGGCTGACCGGAAATCATACCCCACGCTGCTTGAAGACGTAACTCTGCGTGCGCACGAGTTTGCTAACAATCGCTTTTCGATCCAGCTTGAGGGCGCTCCTTTCTACCAGTCTCCAGGCGGCGTACCATTTGTCTCTGTAGCGACTGTCGTAAGATCGGGAGTTGCACGCACAGGTGCTGTATTTGAGCTTGATATGATGCTGCGGCTTCCGCCAGCTCAAGGCTCTGGTCCTGGCGGTTGGAAGCAATTTGCTTGGAATGCTGCCGTGTGGGTGACAGGCATTGGGATGGGGTCCGGGCTGTTGGGTATAACGGGATTCTGGGCGCGCCATTGGTGGACGCGTTCCGACTACCAGTCCTTGTAATTTTAGTTAACTTTAGTTTTTGTTCAGTAGTAAGCACCATATACAATTTGTTCTACACGCCTATCAGTCTTAGAGATGTTGCGCGTCATCGCCCACATCACGCTGTTCCCATTACGAGGTCTAATAAAGCAACGCATTAATCAGAATGACCCGAAAATATTAAACATCAAATGCTCTTGTTGCTCAGGAACAAGGCATCCATGCCGCTCACTCATATGCTTTTTAACTGCGCATCTCATTCTCCCTCTTGTTTTTGTTGCCTTCTTTATAGTTGAACTTATCTGAGCGAATTTTAGGCGTTGTTATTTGAGCCAAGCAACGTCTGTACTCTTTTATTCATCAGGTGTATATTGTCAGTGCTTTTCTACATAGTTGTTTATAATGAAACCTATTGACACAACTGTGCCTGCTGAAACGCGAACATGTCTGCAGTATTGGCCAGTGACGAGCTCCATATCGTTGGAAATTGGGATACAGACACCATACGAGGGCTTTATTGCTTCAGAACTAGCGCTTGGAGACGACTTTGAGCGACTGCGCTTGAGTGACAGTGGCCCTCCTCAGGCCGGCATATACAGTCTTATTCATGAGGCGTTCCTAAGTGAAGAACTACAGTCAGTGTATGTTTTGTGGGTTTGTTGTAACAACATAGGATTTGTGAGCTCCCGTGTATGTCGATAAATATCGAAAGTGTATGGCATAACTATTAAGATGAGAATACAAGGACCACCAGTCACTGATATTGTAAGCATATGCAAGAACACATCGGAATGTTTATTCTCTAACTGTAGGCGGCTTCGCAGAAATGCAGAAGTATCATCCTTGGATACGCGCACGACAGCATTGGGTCACGAATCTAGAATCACAGAGCTTGCGCTACAGCACCCTACTATTCAGAGACAGTCGTCAGATAACAATACTGCAGAGACGGTCACACCAAAGTTGTCGACTGAGGCGTGCTACGCACGGCTATTGTCGTATATTCGCCAATCAGCGCAAGATGACGGCCCTATACTCATGCCGAGCGATAAAGGTAACTATATGCATGCATATATTCTTTAAAATGGATACATCCAAGACGGCTACTATACCAATAAGAAGCGAATGCAGGTTTCCGTGACTTTATATTTCCATTTACGTTTATTAAAGCTACAGATGCGGAGCTGCGTATTATTACATCTTTTGTAGTTGGGATGCCTGTAATAACGCGAACTCGCCAGTCCTTATTGTCGGACAACAACATGGATTCTAAAAAGTCAAAAGACATACCATCCAAACGGCTTTATATCCATGACGACGCAGATCCGAATCCTACGTCAAAACGCGTATGCACCACAGCCAGTGTACTCCCTATTGGCTCTTCCCATGCAAACAACGGTAACAGCTCTAATGATATTATATCTGCGAATCTCGATAATGAGGTAAAGGATGATAATGTTAATTCTGTCAATAACCTGCACAGCATAGAGATGTTGGATGCGATTTTGGCTGAGATATTTGAAGAGGAAGACGAGCTAGCCACTAACGAAAATGCCAAGGCACACTTATTCCAGAGAATTGCAGCTAGTGGTGAAAACTCTTTGATTCTCGAGAAGCACACAGTTCGCCGTCTCCATACTCTGCTTAAGATTTGTGATCCTCCAAGTATTCAAAAGCACATTTCGGGTGAGAGATTGGGTAAATTGTTTGACCTCCTGATATCCACCATCGAAGCAGCCAAGAACGTAGATCTTGCAACGGTATTGAGAGATGGCATGCTTGTAGAGCGTAGCGCCGGTTTCACAGACGAATATTGTCAAAGACTTGGAATAGCGATGGTAACATCATGTATTGGACTTGATGCCGCAGTACTAGGATTTTCCATGGGTGCACTGGGAAAAGCGCTGCACATCTCATCGGCAGCTGAAATGATTCATGGCGCTGGGTCTTTTCTTAAAGGGTGTTTACTCGATTGTGTGGTACCCTTGCTCGATTTAGACGCGGAGTGCGAGCTTACTGACGCCTTAATAAATAAGGAGGGTATTCTGAGTGACAGAATCCAGTCATTTCTCGAAGGCATTCTTGCTGCAAACAACTCTGTGACCGAGCTGGTTGCGCAGCGCACTCTTTGTGACGAGGATGTCGTTCCGCTTGTATATGCATCAATAAGTACCATGTTCTGCTCCGGCGAAGTTCTCAGCTGTGGTATTGGTGCCAATTTGTTTGAATCAATCAGGCGCTCGTCGAGGTCGTTTTTACGAATTGTTTTTGAAGCCCACGTTAGCCAGCGTTTATGGATACTGGAGGAGATTCTTGCATCACTGGTTAGGCTTCAAGCCCGAAAGCGTGCTCCAAGCATGCATCATATAGCCGGTGGAAAATCAGTTCAGTTTACCACTGTGCTTCTGCTTCAGCTGCTCCAAACCACAGCAAGGTCGCCCGAAGATCTTTCCGCCGGCTTTCAAGGCAGCGATTTTTCTGCTAAAGAATGTCGCATGCTTCTGCAGCGGCACAAAAAGGCTGTTTCAACGGCCGCATCCAGCACGGATTTTGCCATTCGGTATTTGATTGGACGCTGTACCCGACGGGACGGTAGGGCGACTGCCATTGAAACAGAGTACCGTACGATGCTAGAGGGATTTATCAACGATTGTATTGTGTTGCTAGGACACCCCCAATGGCCAGCCGCAGAGCTAGTGGTGCGTATTTACTCGTACCATATTTTGGAAATACTGGACGAGGACAAGTCGGACATTGCAATAAAGAACATGGCGCTTGAGGGTGCGGCACAAATTGCTTCACATATAGCACAGTGGAGTTCGGCCGGTGACGGCATTGCGGATACCAATAGCAATGGTAAGGGGTTAGAGCTAATATCGTCGAGCTCATCTTTGGAGGTCATCGGTAGATTCCGCAATATTACCACGACTCTGCTTGGATACTTGCAGTCTAAGACTGCTAGTGGAGAATCAACTGGTGCTATTCCGCTTTATGTTAGTGGCTGGGCATCTTTACTTGTTGCGGTACTTCTCAAAAGCAGCCGCCAACGTGCGAATAACGATACTGGAGCTGGTAATGACAGTGATGCAGAATCGGATGACAATGGGGACGAAGATGGATTTGGTCTTGATGAAGAGAACGGTGGCAGTGACGAAGAAGAGTGTTCCGAGGATTCCGATCAAGCTGAGCAAAGTGCTATAGACAAGGCACCTTACGAAGCATTTAATACCCAAAAGCGCAAGGCCATTGAGGGGTGTCTTCGGGGATATGCGGATATTGTTTGTCAATCGACCAAGGCAATTTCTACACATTGCTCACATATTAGCGCTGCTGAAGCGGCACGAGCAGCGCTTACGTTGCAGCCACTCTTCAGGAGCTTTGACATGCTGCTTGCGCGAGTGATACTGGCACTTGGTGCTGGCCAGGTGACACTGAGATCAAAGGCGTTGCGCGCGCTTAACCAGATAGCAGTGCACCGACCCTCTGTGTTATACCAATCCAACGTGAAATATGCTATCAACCACCGCCTGCAGGACAGTTCACCACAGGTTAGAGAGGTGGCAATTGACTTGATAGGAAGACACATTGCACAGAATCCCGAACTCACCGACCAATATTACGAATTTATAAGCGTGCGCATCCTGGACAAGGGTCCCAGCGTTCGGCGGCGGGTGATGCGGATACTTGCCAGCATCTATGTCCTATCAAAAGACACGGTGCAGCTGGTTGATATTGGTGCTCGCCTCTTGCAGCGCACAAACGATGAGGAGCGGTCAATCCGCGAGCTGGCTTTAAAGACGTTACATGAACTGTGGTTTTCGCTTGGCGAATACGCAAATGTGGAAAATAGCAGTCCGGAGGCCGAGACGACAAGCAACGCGTTTAATATGCTGTCACCAGAGACTCAGCGCGAGATATTTGTACGTGTGCATGTCATGACAGGCGTGTTGAACGCGACTTGTTCACGCGAGGTTGCAGATCTGATGGCTGACCTCTTTGATCACGTTTCCGCAGCTTTCTCCAGACCCGAAGCAGAGGAAGCGATGTTTGTGATTCGGTGCGTAATAGACGCGCTTTTCGAACAACTGTTGCGCGCAGAGGAAAGCTCCGTGGTGTGCGAAACTGACATTGGAGTCGGCACTGCAGCAGCTGAGTTTTCTGCGATATCGTGCTTGCGTTTTATAGCAACCCTCAGCAGCATTGCACCTGATACGGTTGGCCGCCACGTCGAGACTTTGGGCACATACTTGCGGATGAGCAACACTGCTGATGAGGACATTGTGCTCAATACCTTGATAATATTTAGCAACACTCTTTTTCGAATGCCGCATCCAAGCACTACATTTCTCGCCACTCTCGAGCAGGATCTGATTTCTCTACTGTCATCAAGTCCACAGAGTGTTTTGTCGGTAGCGGTTCCATGTCTGTGTCTCCTCATTGACAAGCTTACCTGGAACCATGCGAAGCTTATACGCTTGTTTCGGTCCTGTGTTCTCCAGCTTTATAAAGAGCAACGGGCGATCAACGGCGGGGCTATGAGCACAGCAAGCCCCAAAAACTTGATGCGATTTATTGTGCTTGGAGGACTTTTGAGCCGACACTTTGACTTTGAAAGCCACCAGGAACAGTTGAAAGAGCATTTTAAGGAGCTGGATTTGCTCGCCGAGGGGAGTGTGGTTGGAATTATGAGCGATTTGTTGCTATTTTACGCAACGGCGCAGCAGCCGACACCGGTTCAACTGGCAGCAATACAGATGCTTGGGCAGCTTCATATAAGGCGGCCGGGACTTGCGCTTGAAGCGCGCGCGCGTGGTATGATGGACAATATTTTTGCCAGCGGCAGTGTGCATCACAAGCTGCAGGTACTGCGAAACTTTCTGGAGTTCCTGCGTGCAGATGCTAAACAACTTGCCACTCGAGAGCGCGAGGATCGATACAAAGAGCGCGAAGTTGACGCAAAAGCACTGGTTGGCGATACAGGTGGTATGAGCGAAGCAGGCGTGGGCGCGTCGCTGATGCAGACTTATCTTGACCAAATAATTGAAGCGACATTTGTGGCTAACACAGCCCCGCTTCGGACGGCAGGATTTGAAGTTATCTCGCATGTACTGGAGCAAGGGCTTGCTCATCCGCTCAAGTGCATGCCTGCACTTATTGCGCTGTGCACCAGCAGCGATTCCTACATCCGGGCTAAATCTTTAAAGCTATATCAAGAGCTCAACTTTAAGTACGCATCATTTATCCATTCACGCGATCTCGAGGGAGTGCGTCAGATGTACGAGTATCAACTGTTGGTTTGTGGCAGCCCTGATGATGTGAAAGGCTACGACAGCCGTGTAGACTTGCAGGAGCAATCAGAACGGCCGGCTGCGTACCTGCAGTTTCTGTACACCCTTTCGCGGAACAAGCGTGCGCGACGCAATGAGCTTTTGGGGCTGCTTGTGAAGACCTGCGACCCAGATTCCAGCTTAACGGCGCGTAAAGTCGCTTACAAGACTGACATACCCTTTGTGCGTTTTGTTGCTGAGAACATGTCTGCGCTTGAGTTTAAATACCTGGACGAGGTTCTCCACGTCATCTACCAAATCAGCGCTGCAATTGCAAGCAGTGGGCTGAGCTTATACCACCAGTTTGAGGCAGAAGCCAGCACGGAGATCGAGACTGCGGATCATACGAGCTGCGGAGAGCAGCAATGGCAGCAGATAACCGAGGAAAGCGTCTGCATTAGCATTCTGTTTGTGCTGCGCGAGTTCCTCAAGGCACATTACGGCATATCTGAAGCACGCTGCGCTTCGTACGACCCGAGTAACTCTGCGGGAGTGCGCGACAAAGCTGCGACGTGGCATGCGCTCAGCGACAGGGGACGTTTGGACTGGAGCGCCTTGCCAAGCGCAATGCGGTGCATGGAATCGATGGCCGACTACAGCGCACAGCGCACGCTCTTCCGCCACATGATGGCCGAGTCGCTTGCAGCGAGCCAGGAAAGCCCAGTGATGGCGGATAGCGACGCTCACCTTTCGCTCGACGTGCGCAGCAACGCACCCGGTGGGGTGCCTGCGGACGGCATGGCATTGGACGCCGAGGAGATGGAGATGCTATCTTTGGATGGACTTGACAATATAGCTTAGTCTTTTCTGATCCTTTAATGTTGGTGACAATAAAGGGGGCATGTGTTGGTGCTGGCCAATTGGTGGGCCAGGCAGCAGCAGTCTTGCAGTAGGCTTATTTCCGAGCACTGTGGGCGCAGGTGTGGAGCTTGCATTTGTCTCCACATTGCAGCTGCTGCTTCCATGTGCACGCTGGAGCCCATTGTCCATGGCTTGACCCCTGTTTTGTTAGCGCTTTGCACGTTGAACGCTTCTCTTTTATCTTCTGCTATTAGTCTCTATCTCTGTATGTGCTAAGATTTGTCTGCTCTTTTCGCCCTCTGCCATTTCCTTGTTTACCTCCCTCTCTCTATCCGTATCCCTTGTATTTACACACAATGAAGGCCCTTATTCTTGTTGGCGGCTTTGGTACCCGTCTGCGCCCGCTCACGCTTTCGGTCCCCAAGCCCCTTGTTGACTTTGCCAACAAGCCCATGATTCTACACCAGATCGAAGCCCTTGTAAAGGTAAGTCTACTTACACAGGAAATCTCGTTTGCAGAAGCCAGGTATTGAATTTGAAATGAACTGCAGAGTTGGAAGCTTATGCGCGCTATGACGTTACTTTGCACGACAGGTCGTGCACTAGCGGAGAGCAGTTAAGGCTATATCATCCGACGCAGCCGTGCTGTCTACCTGGAAATAAGGCAACGCATGCGTGTGCTAGCCGTATTCGAATCAACTTGCGGGGCCTACCATGGAAAAGCGCACAGGCTCTCTGGTGCGTTGGGTGGAAGAGCCAGTGGACATGCGTTGCGCGTTGTTGTTATTGTTGTTGTTCTACAACGCAAACAAGTATGAGGTGCTGGATGCCTCCACGATTGGCAATTGCTGGGTGACCACCCCCACAGGCTATTCTGGGTTCTTGGCTGCCTTTGTTCTGTCTGTGAGACGCAGATCCCTTGGCTGCAGGCAAGAAACCTGCCTCCAAATCAACCACTGGCAGTGGCCACGTGTACACAAGAAACTAGACCGATTTCCACGGTGACGTTGACTAAACATCAAATATGCAGTTACAAATGTGCTATCTATAGGCTGGCGTTACTGACATTGTCCTGGCGGTCAACTACAAGCCCGAGGTAATGGTGGCAGTCCTCCAGAAATACGAAGAAATGTTTGGCATCACTATCACCTTTTCTGTTGAGGAGGAGCCCCTTGGAACTGGTAAGTGTGCGAGTGTTGAAGTGAGAGTGTGGTAGCTAACCAGCAGTAAATTCAGCAGCGCTTGCAAATGCAGGCAGTGGTGGTACTACTGCACATATACTAAGCACAACGACTCTTGAATGACGGCATCTTCGTTCTCTGCCGATTTCTCTTTGTCTGCAACTAATGTAGCTGGCCCTTTGGCTCTTGCCAGGAGTGTGCTTGGCAAAGATGACTCGCCGTTCTTTGTTCTCAATGCGGACGTGACATGCGAGTATCCGTTCGAGACGATGCGTGACTTCCACATTGCGCACGGCGGGGAAGGCACAATTCTTGCAACCAAGGTCGAGGAGCCATCCAAGTATGGCGTGATTGTCATGCGTTCCGGAAGCACGGAGATTGACCGTTTTGTGGAGAAACCCATTGAATACGTGGGCAACCGCATCAACGCGGGCATCTATATATTCAGCCCAAGTATCCTCGACCGCATTGAGCTGCGGCCGACCTCGATCGAGAAGGAGATTTTTCCGCGGATGGCTGCCGATGCGCAGCTGCACACGTTCGACCTGGAGGGCTTCTGGATGGATGTCGGACAGCCCAAGGACTTTTTGACCGGAACCTGTCTGTATCTGTCATCGCTGGCCAAGCGCAGCCCCGAGCTGCTGGCGCCGGCGTCTGAGGACTTTGTGTACGGGGGCAACGTGCTTATTCATCCTAGTGCCAAGATCGGCAAGGGCTGCAAGATTGGCCCCAACGTCACCGTCGGCCCCAACGCGATTATTGGCAACGGCGTGTGTCTTCAGCGCTGCGTGCTTATGGAGGGCACGCATGTCAAGGACTTTGCCTGGGTCAAGAACAGCATTGTTGGCTGGCATTCGAGCGTCGGACGCTGGTCGCGTCTTGATGGCGTGACTGTTTTAGGCGATGACGTTCACATTGCCGATGAGGTCTACGTCAACGGTGCCTCGGTTCTCCCGCACAAATCTATTAGCTCCAATGTCTGTGAGCCTGGGATTGTCATGTAGGCGGCTTGCCGCTGATATTCCTTTCTACAACCCCTCGTGTCCTATTTTTCTATGTTTGAATACATCCATGACAAAATCTTGCTGATTAGAAAACAATATGTGTGGTGACTTGCGCTGTCAGTTACTTGCATCGCTCGGTTTATCGCCCCGCTGCTTCTGCATAGATAAAAAAGCAACTATGCTGTTCAAAGGTCAAAGCCCTGTCGCTGGAGTCAAAGAGAAGTCTGCACATCCCATGCGAAGAACTAGTGGCGGACCGAGTAAGTAATGCAGAAGCACAGACCCACGCACATTTCTGCACACTTGCATTTGTCACACTGCCAGTGGCCTGTGCTATTTTTTTTTTGTCACCCCCACCCATCGTGTCTGAGTCATAGCCTGGCTTCATCCGCTGCACCCTGCGCCAGACAACACGGGAAGGTAGCCCTTATTTAGTGGTGTTTGTCTGCCTGCCATGCCATCGCGCCACAGCATTCCTCCTCCCGCTTCGCTTGTCCCTTACACCTCTGTTTCTTCAGACTAAACGGCTCTTTTCCACTGTGTTGACTTTTGCTACGCTTTATCTCTGCCTCTCTTCCACACCCAATACACAAGCAAACACAACATAGAGGTTGTAGCGTGACAGTCACGTTAACAAGAGAAATGCTAGCCCAGCGGTGTATTCGAAGCCGTGCAGTGCAAAGCAGGATCCAGGCTCTTTCTGCCTTCTGCCAGCGCCGCATGGCAACAACGACAGCAGCAGTGACAGCAGCACATGCCGGACAGCGCAAGCAACAGGTAGGTTTTAGTAAAGGTCAGCCTGCACCCGGATAGTTCCGAGAGTCGGGTTAGCAAAAAAAGTGCGAGCAGCAGCACGGGACCGCAAGCCAAAAATGGCAGGTCAGGGCGGGGACTTCTCAATCGAATCAACAGCAATGGTGGAGCAGAGAGCTCGGCCCTTTTCCAAGGCACAGTTTGATCTACTCGCCACCTGCCCCGTGTTGCGCGGGGATTAACGCTGCCCGAGAGAGGGCGCCTGCCTGTATGAGGGCGTGAAAGAGGAAAACAACCACACTGCCACCCGCAACACCCATGTGTACAAAGTATATAAGGCGTTTATGATGCGGAGGCATCTTCTTGAGGAAGGACAAACCAGCACATCCACTCTATTTGCTTTTCTGGCTGTTCGTTCAGAACTCAGCACCAAACTACTCTCCTTGTATTTTTTTTTTGATCTGCAACACCATATCACGATTTAGTCACAGCACAACATGGCACCCGCTGTCAATAGCTCATCCCTGGTATCTTCGACAACCAAGAAGCCAGCGAATGCTGGTACAGCGCTGCATAGGAAGGGCTTAGCGCCACCTGCAGTTGAGGACATTGGTACTCAAGATGCTCGCGCGTACCAGCAGTTCAAGAAAAAGGGAACAGACTTGGAAAAGTACATTTTCCTGTCGTGGCTCCGCAGCACTAATCTCGACATGTTCTACCGTCTCGTGCTCAGTCATCTCAAAGAGATTGCGCCAATCATCTACACTCCGACGGTCGGTCAGGCGTGCCAAGAGTTCTCGAATATCTATCCATTCCTGGCGCCGCCGAACGCAGTTGACGGGCTGTACATTCCGTTTACGGAGGTGGACCACATTGACGAGATCATTCAAAATTACAAGCGCTCCATTCCGGCAGGGTGTGAGCCAGACATTGCAGTAATAACGGATGGCTCGCGCATTTTGGGCCTGGGAGACCTGGGAATCAACGGAATGGGCATTCCTGTAGGCAAGCTGCAGCTGTATGTCGCTGCCGGTGGCCTGGATCCGACGCGCTGTCTGCCGATTGTGCTGGATTTCGGCACAGACAATTCCAGGTATTTGGAGGATCCGCTGTACCTTGGCATCCGCCAGAAGCGCCCGCAAGACGCAGAGGTAAGCAGTGAACATTAACTGGATGTAGCACGTGAATGTGAAGAGGTTGCGCTTTGCCGGCCCGTGCTCCAATGAAAGGTGAGTCATAGTTTAGCGCTTACTGATGCACGTGTCATTGTTACAATTCCCGCCGATCTTATGCATGTAGTTTTACGCAGCAACGGAGAAGGTTCTAAAGGGCCTGACGAAGGCGTTTCCCAGCCTGTTTATCCAGTTCGAGGACTTTAACACCCCACATGCGTTTGGACTTCTTGAGCAGTGGCGCAACCGGATCCTTTGCTTTAACGACGATATCCAGGGCACCGGCTCCGTGGTGCTTTCGGCGTTTATTTCGGCAATTCGGCAGGCAGGCATTCCAGCCAAGGATCAGCGCATCCTGTTTGTTGGCGCAGGGTCAGCGGGGGTTGGTGTAGCCAAGCAACTGGTTGATTATCTGGAGATCGAGCACAAGATCCCTGAGGAGCAAGCTAAGGCCATGTTCTGGTTTGTCGACTCGCGCGGGATGATTACAGCCAACCGCGGCGACACACTGGCAGAGCACAAGGTATATTTTGCACGCCAGGATAACGGCGCCACGCAGTGCAAGTCGCTCGAGGAGACGCTCGAGTATGTCCGGCCTACGGCACTGATTGGACTGTCAACTATCTACAAGGCATTCAACGAGAAGATCCTGACGCGTCTGAACGAAATGAATTCCACTGCTCGTCCAATTGTGTTCCCGCTGTCGAACCCGATGACAAAGGCAGAGTGCACATTTGAGGAGGCCATGCGCTACACCAACAACCGCGTGCTGTTTGCTTCGGGCACTGCGTTCCCTGAATACACGGTCCCAGGCACAGAAATTCCAGTGGAGCCTGTCCAGGCCAACAACTGCTGGGTATTCCCGCCTATTGGCCTTGGTGCAGTACTTTCAAAGCCCAAGTGTATCACCGATACCATGATATTTGCCGTGTCCAAGGCTCTGGCTAACTCGCTGAACGAACAGGAGAAAGCTAACGGCGAACTGTTGCCGCGCATTGAGCGCATCCGCGAAGTATCAGCCGAGGTAGCTGCCGCTTTTATTCATCAGGCCGTACGCGAAGGCTTGGCTAGAGACGACAAGTGGATTGCACTTGTGAACCAAAGCGAATCGCCCCAGGGGTCAGACGCGCTACCCGACGGCGTATTTTCCCAGAATGTGCTTGCAGAGGTTAAGAAGAGCATATGGGCACCCGCTCAGTCGGCTCGCCAGCTTTTGCCAAACAAACTCTAAGTTGTAGATGTTCTTAGCTCTTGCTTCAATATCAGCGTCAATATTTATTGTAACAAAGAGCCACGAATAACCTATTTTTTTTTCTACACAACCTCTTTAAGACGACAAAATCACTTTAAAGTGCATGACAACCAACCATCGAAGGCTACCACGAGTAAACCCCTAACCTGTACTCTATATAGCAGAATATATATTTCAGTGTGATGGCGCCTTCAATCTGCTGTTGAAAATACCGCTGATGATATCGTAAAATACTTGATACATATAACGTAAACGCATAACTGGCAATGGGCAGGGTTACTGACTACCTATCGCTAAAGCTCGAAAACAAGGGCAGCGTTGCCCGCGACCATCTGGGTAGGTTGCACAGAACACGCAGTAATTGCTGTCGACTGCACATGGCACTTGAGCGCGTCCACTGACTTATCCGTGGATTATACCATATACCACCACAGCATCCCTGTTTCATTGTAGCAAACGAGCGCACTTATCTGGCGTGGATACGCACGTCGCTGTCGTTGGTAACAGTCGGGGTAGCCATTCGTCAGCTCTACAGGATGACTATTGACCTTGGTGACGACGCCAATGCAACCAGTGACACTACCGCAGGAGATCCACTTGCGGGAAAAGTTTTGGGTGTGTGCTTTGTTGCGTTAGGCATGGCATTCGTCTTTGTGGGGCTCTACCGCTACTTCCACTCGCAGCTGCTTATGACCAAGGGAAAGTTCCCAGTGTCCCGAACAATGGTTGGCGCATGCGCTGTTGCCACACTGGCGCTGCTTGTTGGCCTGCTGGTATCCATGTTCACCGACGAACACTAAAGCATGTGACACCCGCCCTAAGTGACAGCTGGGCAGGTTGCTGCATGCGCCAGTCTGGATGGGCAGGTGTGCACTTCTATGCCAGCACATTTAAGCACTTTTTAAGTTATCTTTTTTCTTTTTCTTTTTCTCTAGAACACGTGTGTATTTCAACAGATGCGACCCGATCCCTACAAGCAAAAGGCCAGTCTCAAGCATCAGGCTGCTCACCGCCCTGCACAAAGTCCCCAGAATGCGACTCAGGACAGCAAAACTAGTGGGGCCAGCACAACCAGCACAGTTGGTCCGCCACGTGAAAGAAGTAAGTACGCGAGGCGGAAAATCCAGGACAACTCGTGGCGATTCAACGACGATCTTGCCAACACATCAGGTATGCCTACAGAAAGCGGCGGTGCCGCAGAGACAGATGATGACGATAATATCCGGGACTTTCTAGGCTATCTTAAAGAGGAGTCGCAAAACATTTCTGCCGACCAATCTGCTGCTTACTTTCGCCTACGCTCCGAGGCAGAGTCCGATAATCTTAGCTCATACAACGAAGATACATGGAGCAAGCTTGTCGAGATCAACTGGGACGGACTGCTGCGTGTAGCAGCCATGCCGCTTCATGAGCTGCTGGATGTAAAGGACGATACACCGCTGCCAGAAGAAATGCTATCCATGCTTCCTGAAGAGCCCGAGCGCAAGGAGCAGCAGGGTCGGCAGATACATCTCGAATCGCAGACCGCAGGGCATGTTGGTGGCCATATACCCAGTGCTTTAGAATTGGCACCAGGCATTAGCCCCAACAAAGGCACACCCACCGCCAAAAATGATCCAGCAGCAGCAGCAGCAACAACAACAGGTACACATGCCGATGGTGTGCCTGCGTTGCCAGCAAAGTCTAACTCATCTGTCGATGACCTTGAGGCTTTCTTGGATCAGATATTGTAACATCTCGGAAATAAATTCTCCCACAAACACCCTGCTATGCGCG
>JANBTM010000115.1:0-27394 GCA_027578695.1 Coemansia sp. RSA 1365 | reverse complement strand
GATGACCGGGATGTCGGCCTGGTTCCGCCCCCTGTTTTGAGCCCCAGCCGCGCTATCCGCTCGGCAAGGGTCTTCGGCTGCTGCGAATCCTCATCGTCGCTCTGCATTTCTACCAAGCGTTTGCTTCTTCAGCGCGGTATAGGGGCTACGCAATGACGGCCAGCCGCAAGCTCCGTCTTTCCGTGGCCAGAGGTCGTAATAAACTATATACAAGCCAAAGTGTGTAACCGCAAATCAAAACGTACGCAAAGAAAAAGTGTTAAATTCACAGCGCGCTAAGTCAAGTGGAGCCAAAAAGCAACAGCAACATTGCATGCTCCAGACACCCTCCCCCGCATGCACCCACTGCACAAAGACTAGCGCACACCCAACCAACTTCCACTGCTGTCATTTTAACTCTTACCTTTGCTTTTTTTTTTTTTTCTAAATCAATACATTTTTCCTTAATAATTCCTATTCTATGGAAGATACTACCAGTGTATCTGAAACCCCCCAGCTTCCCAGAGAGCGTGCACAGACGTTGTCCGGCGCCTCGGCTGAACATCAGAACCATGCTCATCATACAAGACATGTCAGAAGCAGAAGAAAAGCGTCCTCTACAGGCCCTAGTTTTAAAATAGCTACTTCAAACATCCCCAGCAACCAAAAGCAGCGGTCTACTTCAAATATATCAGATGCTAGTTGGAGACCAAAGCCCCATGTAATCGGATCGGTGCAAAGTTCTGACGCTACAGCGCCGAGAGAGAAAATCGGCTCTCATAACATACCTGCAGGTGCACCGCGCCCGCTGCCGAAAATATACGACGAGTACTATGACATGACAAAAGTGCATGGGATGCTTCACGCTGGGTTTCTTGTGCGTGGTGTGTTGCGCATTAACCCAAAGAATAGGATGGATGCGTACGTGTCGCTTGACGAGACTCCCGGAGTCAAGGCATTGCGCAGGTTTCCCCAACTAAACGACTGCGACGTCGGCAGTGGCAATGATATCTACATCTGCGGAGACAATTGCCGCAACCGTGCAGTGTCCGGTGACATTGTTGCTGTAAGCATACTCTCCGAAAGAGCGGCAGCTTACGTGTACAAATGCAACCGCCTCCGCGAAGACAAGCGCAAGGATAAGGTTACAAAGCAGCGAAAGGATCGTCTAGCACGCATGTCTAACGAGGTCAAGGCTGCATCATCCAGCGGCGTCGACAGTGTCTCTGAAGCATCAGGTACAGTTGCGAGTGAGCAGAGCAACGATACCACACGCAACATTCCGAAGGTGTTTGGGACTGTGGTTGCCGTCATCGCACACAATACCGATCGGGCGTTTGCTGGAGTTTTGTCTTCTTTGCCACCACCATCCATTTCCAAGCACCGCTTGTTTCTCGACTCGCTTAAAAAGCCCGTACTTTGGTTTAAGCCTCTAGATGCGTCTATCCCTTTTATGTATGTATCGGCCGACGCCGTACCTGCCTCACTGCAAAACGGTCCACGTAACCACTATTGCACTATGCATATGGGCACATGGTTGACAACAGAGCCAATCCCCAAAGCATCGTTTGTGAAGGATCTTGGCATGCGCGGGTCTATCGAAGTTGAGACGCAGCTTATTCTTGAGGAGAACGGTGTTTGCATGGAGCCGTTTACGCCCGATGTTTTGCGCTGCTTACCCAGGTTTCCCTGGCATATCCCACCAATTGATATGAGGAGTCGAACCGATCTGCGTACTGAATGCATCTTTACCGTCGACCCATCTACCGCTCGCGACTTGGATGACGCTGTCAGTTGTCGCACTTTGCCAAATGGTAATTTTCTAGTTGGTGTGCATATTGCAGATGTTTCATACTTTGTGCGGCCCAAGACCCCTCTCGACCGCGAGGCGCGGAAGCGTGCCACAACTACGTATATGGTGCAGCGCGCTTATCCAATGCTGCCTTCGATGCTATGTGAAGACCTGTGTAGTCTGAACCCCGGCGTCGATAGGCTTGCCTTTTCGGTGATGTGGGAGATTGAACCGCAGTCCGCCGCAGTTATTTCAACGTGGTTTGGACGGACTGTCATAAACTCTGCTTGCAAGCTCAGCTACGACGATGCACAGGCTGTGATTGACGGAGAACGACTGTCTTGCACTTCTGCGTGTTTTGAATATTCGCATGGCCAGCTTGCTTCTGCGTCCGCGGGCCGTCGCCGCGAGATTGAGTCGAGTATTCGTACTTTTTATGGGTTGTCAAAGGCTATGCGCAAACGGCGCTTCGATGAAGGTGCGCTCTCGCTGAGCAGCGTAAAACTGAGCTTTGAGCTGGACGATTCAGGCACGCCTGTAGACTGCTGGCCTTACGCTATTAAGGACAGCAACCGCCTGATCGAAGAGTTTATGCTTCTGGCTAATATGAGTGTTGCTGCCCGCATCGAAGCCAGCTTTCCCGATGCCTCTCTCCTTCGCCGCCATTCACCCCCACTCCAGCGCCGTCTTGATGAGCTCTGCCAGCAGCTGGCTCAAACTGGTATTAAGATTAATCCGGGATCGGCCGGTGATATCTCTAAATCACTTGAGGAAATTACCGACCCTGACCTTCGCTTCACGGTTGAGGAGATGCTGACGAGCCCAATGCAACGCGCCGCGTATTTCTCTACACATGCTATTAAGGACAAATCTGGGTATTCACACTACGCGCTAAACGTCCCACTATACACACATTTCACCAGCCCTATTCGTCGCTATGCCGATGTCATCGTCCATCGAACTCTAGAGGCATCACTGGCTGTCCATGGAAATCATGTTATCAGCGACCACCCATTGTTGCCGAGATATTACTCGCCATACTTTCCCAAAACCTCAGCAAAGGGCTCTCTAACTACCAGTCCGAGCAAAGCGCGGACCCTGCTTATTCCCAATTCCAAGGCAATCTCGGCTATTGCTCACCACTGCAATTTACGAAAGGATGCTGCCAAGAAAGCACAGGAAGCCTGTTCAAAATTGTTCCTTGTGAACTACCTTGCATCTATGGAACCCAAGGTTGATACTCCTGGCGTTATCACTTTGGCAGTTGTCACCAAGATCGGTCAAAATGGCTTTTCCTTTACCGCACCCTCTTTTGGTGTTGATGGTACAATTTACATGGACCGCATGGCCGATAACGAGAATTGTGTCGTGTCCACAAATTCATGCACGTGGAAGCTTCATCTGTGGTCGGTAGAGTCGGCGAATCTGACACTTGTTTGGAAGACAACTCCTAACTCAGTGGACAATCTTGCTGATAGTTTGTCTGCGCTGGTAATCGATAATGCTGGCCACTCTATAAAGCGTCTTGACTGTCATGGAACGGCAGAAACAACCGTAGAGTCACTACATATATTCGACAAGATCACCGTATGCTTGCTTCCCGAAACCAATCCACCTGGTCTCAACATTAAACTAGTTATGCCTTCTCTTGCACGCTAATTACTAGCTACAAGTGTATGGATAAACTTCTTGTTACTGCTGCAATGTGACAAAGAAATGTTATTACGATTTAACTACAAAAGTCCATATATTTTCGCATATGTTTAATAACCATAAGCCACTATTAAACATTAACAGCCAATGTTGGACATAAATACTCGACTGCGTCCGGCGCAACACACGCCTTGTAGAAACCTTACATTCCTCTCAAGCCTTTTGGCTTTGATCATTTTTTAGTAACATGTTCTTCTAAGAGTAACATCTTAGATTGGGGGAATTTCCCCCAAATTGATGTTCACAATTTTTCTTCGGGCATGTCTGGTGCCGCTGTCCCTGCTTGCACACACGGCTCAGACGCGGGTGGCCCTGGTATCTGCACTACCTCCAGGCAGCCGCCCACCCACCACACCACCACTATTAAAAAATAAAAAATATGACTAAATGCAGTTACGCTGGTACCACACTACTAGTTTTATATTTGATATAGTCTATGTACTGTGTAAATAATTACTACTGATACAAATGGTGTAAGCTGTGTCGTTGGTGGTTGTAGCACACTACTAGATCCAGAAATGAGCATTGAGATTGTGCCAGCAAGGTGCTTGATCGGAAGTTAGAAAGCACTGCTTTTGAGAAAAATAACAACTTTTCAATGATTTAAAAATGAAATAATCCAGATGTGTTGTGTCTGATGGGCCGTGCACGCAAAAGAAAAAAGCCTGCTCCTACAAAAAAAAATATATAGAATGCATTACAGAAAATAGTAAAAAGCTGCGTTGACCGGGAATCGAACCCGGGACGATTGCTTGGAAGGCAACTATTATACCACTTAACCATCAACGCTCGTAGTGACAACAATCTGTTGAAAAGCTGCATTAACACTTAATGTTAGTTAAACCTAACAAATGTATCCAGACATACGCATTACAATTTTTTGTTGTTTTTGAGCTTTTATTTGCACATTAAACAACACGCAGTATAACGTCAGTAATAATGTTCTACTACAAATTGTAGATGTGCTAAATTTGTACTATGCGGTTTTTATTAACCTTAGCAAGACTGTGTATCTAGTAATCGTCATCGTAATACATTGGTTATTATTCTTTAAAACCAAACACTTCCAGGATTTTTTAGTTGCATCCATTTACCAAAATCTTTCATTAATTTATAGAGCCATAAAAATTAATACATATTTTGTAACTAGCCGCTGTGTTTTAATAAATGTGTCTCGCAAAAGTGACTACCTATATTTTGAAAACAACACATAGAATTTGTTTTGTCGTAATTTTCATCTAATAAATATGCAGTAAATAACCAGCTAGAAATTATTTTTGAACGCTTTTAGAATTATGAAAAACAATCACCGCATAGAAACGCGTTCTGTTGGCCAACACTTGCCATTGCATCACGATATCAGCAGTTAAAACTACCACCAGTACCAGCTTTGTAGTTACAGATCCGCAACATCCATCTATGCAGAGTACAGTAAACTACAGCGTTCAGTGCTTGACGTCAACTTAATAGAGTAGCACAATTTTTAGTATAAAAATGCGTGCTTCTGGTGGCTCTACTCACTTTTACATTATTATACTACAATACACAAATAAAAGCAATAACATTGCTTACAAACACAGCTCTACCTTTTATACACTGCGGATCACCGATTATATCCAACTAAATCAAAATTTCAAGTTTTTTAACTACAAAATGTTTGCCTCTGTTACCACCGTCACTGTTGGAGCAATCACCCTCTTTGCATCATCACTTGCTGCACCTGTCCAGGCGCCCGGAACTAGCGCATTGTCCACACGTTGCGGTGGTTGTGGTGGATGGGGTGGAGTCGGCGGATGGGGCGGATGGGGTTTCCCCTTTGCAAGCAGCTTTACCAACAATCTTAACAGCAATGCCAACTGTGCGCATTTCAATGACGACACGCTTTACATAAACAATAAGGATGCAAACTCAGTCAACAGAAACTGCAACGCTTGCAACAGCGCAAGCACCATTTTCTAGACACATTCCTTTAATATCAACATATCCATCCATTGCTAGCCAGTGTTACTTTTGTCAAATTGGCCTTTTAGAGCAACTTTTTTTAGGTAATTAAAATACTCAACGATTTGTTCAACATATAAATTCTTATAACCAACAACAAACTTTGAAGAGATCAGATTATTTAGCAGTAAGGAGTAAAGTTGAACCATTGCATTTCTGCAGTGAATGGACCTTTGTTCCAATCAACACTACCCGCCCAGCCACCAGTTTGTGAGCCATCCCAAATCCCCATCCTCGCACGAGAGGCGTCTGAAGGAAACTCATCAGCACCTTTATTTAGTGTTCGTAAAAGTCCACCATTAAGATACCACTTGACGCTATCTTTGCGAAGTTCAATAGCATAGTCTTGGTATGTTGTACTGAGATCACTGTCCTTATGTTGACTTACTCCAAATGCCTGAGATGTGGCATCGACACGATGAGCCTGCACATAATACATTGTCTGAACATGTGTGAGATCTTGACCAACCCATTCAAAGTCAATTTCATCAGATGGAGCGGGTCCCAGCAATAAAAGAGCAGTGACAACCCCGCTTCCTGCACCAATGCGAACTCGAGCCTCAATTCTTCCGTAATGAAAATCCCAAGGGTAAACCATCGTTGTACCACATTCCTGTGTGAGCTTCCATACAACAGAGTTCTGAGTCTGGTAGGCGTTCTGAGGACACCACACAAAGCTAAACTTGCTCATTGCATCTGACTGTGAGAAATCGATGTATTCGCTTTTACATGTGTAAATCCTATCGCTGGGTTCCTGAGAATATGTCCCTGATGTTATTGCGTTTGAATTGGCTTCAGGGACAAGCGAAGCTGAGTCGGAATCTTCTGTAGAACTGTCGGACTTTGTAGAATCGGCACTCGAAGTTTCGTCTGATGGATTATCAGAAGAGGATGATGAGGAGGCTGGAGTCTCTTGTGCATTGTTGCTGCCCCCACCGACACCCTGGTTGGTGGCTGCTGAGCCTGACAAGTCAGCAAGATTTATTGGACCGCTTCCCGCCTGGATTAATACCTCCAAACCCTCTGTTGCGTCCCTTTCATATAGCTTTCGGGAGCCACGTGCTGCAGATAAGGACCTACCAACAATACGCACTCCAGGGCTATATGCCTCTCTGTACACATCCATACCGAATAATACATCTCTTAGACAGACACCCAAGCTATAGTTGGCGGCTAATGCGCCAGACATAAAAAACAAGCAAATAAATTTAAATGCGAAGGCCATTGCGCCAACAAAACAATATAGAGCTGTGGTAAAAAAAAAAATACAAGTACAAGTATGAAAGCAAATACAAAGTGGTGGTAACTTTTGTTGACAATCCATGAGATAGTGTGCAGATGTTGATCAGCGCAGATTGGATTAGATTTTAAAGGCGATAAGCCTTTGGCTCTTTACTTTGGCAGGGCAAAGGCAATTTGGACCTTTTACTTGTTTTGTGTCTTTAGTTTTTAAAATTGGACTATATTTCTTGTTGCACTTTTCTCGCGTATTGAGTTATTAGGTAAGGCAAATGTATTTTAGCAAAAACTACAGAGACCGAGATTTTGTTTGCTCGATCGCAGCGTCGGATTCAAATATTTTTCTCGATGGAAAAAGGGTTGCTGAGCAGCACGCATTTACGCAGAGTACATTTGGGTATGGCGTATCAAACAACAGCCATGTTGAATTTAGCTAAAAACAGACATATTTCTGTTTTACATTGGAGAGGATTTAGAATTGTAGGAGATAGCAACAGCCATGTCGACTGCCGGGCGCAAGTTTCTTACCTCGATCAACTGGCCTGTGGTCAGCTCAGTGCTGTCAAAGCACGCAGAGATTACCAAATCCCTCGGAGCATTCCGCAAGAGCTACGAAGTGGCGGAAGCTGAGCTTACTCAGCTTAAAGAAGCTAACCGTCCCGTTGACTTTGAATACTACCGACGTGTACTGAAGAACACAGAAGTTGTGGACAGACTCGAGAAGATTGTAAAGGCACAGAAAATCACAAAGGTCGACCTTGCCAGTCAGTTGGAGACGATTTCTGCATTTGAGACGAAGGCCGTTGCCTCTGCTGAATTATATGTTAAGGAGACTGAAGCTAATCTAGCAGACCTCAGCGAGACTGTCAAGAACATTGAGCAGACGCGTCCTATTACTCAACTTACAGTGGATGATGTAGTCAAGGCCAAACCCGAGGTTGTTCAGCGTGCAGAGGAGATGACCAAGAAGGGACAGTACACTGTGGATGGTTATGACGAAAAGTTCCCCAGCCTTGTTATGATTTAAACACAACCTACTAAAGTTCAGTGTGGATATTTCTAGAGTTAGTGCCTTTTCACTTGAAAAAAAAACATGACCACCAGCAGTATTGATGTTCACAACTATTCAGTCAGTGTTTGTAAGGTGTAAAAAAAAAAGATACTATTCAGTCTTGCGCTTCTTTCGAATGACAGCAGTGAGGTCGTTGACCGGGGGCGCTGTGGTTTGTTCTGGTAGAGTAGCTGGTTTTACAATAGCAGGGCCTGTGGTAGATACGCTGACTGCTTTAATGTTAAATGTGGTCTCAAGGAAATCAATAAAGCGTCTGGAGGAAGTGGCTGCTGCATCTGCAGTCGAAAAATCCATTGCTCTATCAAACAGCGCAATTAGCATGCTATCATAATCCTCCAGTGACAATTTTCCTTGATCTGCTGTTTCTTCAGACTGCGACGGCTCAAGTTCCTCCGCAACGCTTTTAACAGGCAGCCACGCCGAAATATACGCAGCGCGGTGGCCAGAACCACATTCCTCGCCGACGGACAGCATCTCAAGTAGCATTGCCACGGACCAGCTCCTCGAGTGGGGTTCGGAAAGCAGACGGGTTATCGGATCATCCGGGAACTGCAGAACGCAGTCGTGGGCAACAGTGTCAGAAGAATAAGGCAGCCCCCATTTCCACTCGACACTACCAGCAGTCTTCGTGTCAGCATGTTCATTTGAAGTTGCGTTCGCAGTATCTGCCTGCATCCCAGTAAAAGCGTATGTGTTATTTGGCTCCGCACCTGGAATAACACAATATCCAATTGCAGTCTCGGAAGAACATTTACGCGTAACAGCACTGGTACCAGAAGATCTGGTAGCAGAATCTTGCAAACTGTAGGATAGGTGAGACATCGCATATGTTAAGGCAGATGTTATAGTTCGCTGCCACCACTTAATAAGCGCAAAGTCATCCAGAATATATTTGTTGAGATTATCTTGCGACTTAGCAAATAAATACTCGTGCTGTGCACGCGCAAATAAATGTACACCCACAGTGGATACAGCCAGCGTCTTTCGGTACTTTTGCAGGGAGCACAGGTATCCAGCAATCATCTGGCGTGCTACAGGCATCCGAGAGGACAGCATACCCGATGTGTCGAGCTTTTCAATGCATGTATCAACAGAAATTCTTTCTCTAGCAACCCGAGCGTCATCGATCTCGACTAACAAGGTTACAAACTCGCGCGCCTCAAGTCCAGCAACCAGACAATCGCCTTGTGAAACCAACACCATTACACGACGAGAGAATGTGTTCTCGGCGTGAAAATGGCTGCGTTTGCGACAGTGTGGTGTCAGTGATTTTACCGAGGTATCGGCAGTATGCACCACTCGCACATTAAACTCGTTCCCGGCAGGCAGGGCGCAGAGTGCTGCGGCCACATCTTCGGCAATTCCTGTGGTACTGTGAGCATGTTCCATCAACATAAGACGTGTGTGGATGTGGGAGTACAAAAAAAAAATAGTAACTCAAATAAAGCAAAATATCTGGTTCAAAGCAACTGCAACTGGGCCTACGCCGCTCATCATTTGAAAACTCGAGCCCAGCAGCAATCCAGAAATATTTTGGGACTTGGATTTGTTCTACTCTGGCACTTCCGGTTTGAATGGAAATGAACTACGCAGATCTAATGGCACAACTTATTTTTATTTGTTGGAAAAAATGAATAGCTGCGCGAGATTTATGTGTGGCAGCGCTTTCTATCTTTGAGAAACAACCTTTAAAAAGACAAGCGCTTATCTCTGCATAATTATTTATCAAAGATAAAACCCACATTCTCCAGCAAAAAAAAAAAAGACGTTGTTGAACCAGACGAAATAGAATTACAAGACAATGGCAGACAGGTTGTGACGCAACATCCACACAGAAGATAACAACCGAGGAAAGCAACATTGATGGTGAATTCCATGCTGTACATTTTTTTAGAATCAAAAAAAAAAACTTTATGTTTTCCGCACTGAATACATGTTCATTGTAGTATATCGCCACTAGATATATTGCCATCTCATGCATGCATAATCTCTATGGTATGCTGGCTAAACAAGTCTTTTAAATGTACTCTATCACGTGGCTCTCTCGGCCACTTCTGCGGTCAATTAGCATAAAGGTTATTACACCTCCTCTGCTGCGGCTGACATACCAGGGGCTTTGAATACTCATAAGCCAACACATGCTTGACAATAGTTTAAATCTTTTTTGGTACGTGTGGCGCAGGTAGATTGGATGATAGAAACTGAAGCGTGCTACTTTTAGACACAAACATGCTGTATATGCAACTTTATTATATATCTTTATCATGCCTATAGCGTGTTCTCTTGTAATAGCGGGTCTGGTGTGATTATGCTGTCCAGGATAATATACTAGCACGACTCCTCTAAACCCCACTACAGAGACAGCAATCCGCAATATGTGTGCATTAAGACTATTGCATGATGAAAATGTTGCGTATTCACACATATCCTATGACCTGATGCAATATGAGCGGCATAATGTGTTTAACATGTAATACATGGTACTGAAAATAACACTTTGGGCGGTCAGCAAGATTTGCATATAAATAAACATATTTGCCACAAATGGCGACTCTTATCATCTGGTGGGTATCAACTAGGCGTTTGTTTGGACAGCTGAAGTACTTGCATACATGTTTTGTACTTGTTTTGCAAATATAGTTAGATTATTTTTTTTGCAACCAGAATCAAGCTAAAGTTTTTTCAAGGAACTTGCCATTGGCACATATTAACATTGTTCAACAAATTTAGCTGAATAGATTGTGTTGGCAATGCACGCAACTATATTAGCAAATCCAGCATATTGTAGTGGATTAGCGGCCAACTAAAAAAAGAAGTGCATGAATGTGTCAGATCGGGTTGGATGTTCGCCAGAGGAGGGAGCGCTGAATTTTGATCCAAACAAAAATGAGGGGTTGTTTTTTTCTGGGTGACTATGTTTGGGTTGAGAGATATCTAATAACGCAATTACAGTAAAAGGCATTGCGCAGTGGCTGTGTGCTGGTGAAGTGCAATTCTGCTTACATGCTTCCTAGCCAATGGAGATGCTTCTGGCACTCAGATTTTGGTATTGACAGTTAACCTACAAAAGAAAACGTTATATTTACACTGCCAGTATCAGGCTGGGAACAGCTTGGGATGAAAGCTCAAGCACCAACATCTGCAGGGGGGGGGGGATTCCCAGCCACAACAAGCGAAATGGACTTGAGCACACGCAAGAACAATTAAAGAGGGAACTGGCGACTACTCCTAACAAAGCCAATATCCGAATACTTAGTTGCCACGCGGTCGTATGCGCGACGCTTGGCGTTTTTGTCTGCTAATAGCGTGGGTTTTTCGCACAGAAGCAATGGTCAACTTTGTTAACTGGGCTTTGGGTTACACGATCAGTGACAGCAAACAGCTGCCTTTTTTTGGTTAAATGTGCAGACATTGTATTTCTTCCCAGCGCCTTATGCATCACAATGGCCAGTGAAAATACGACCGAAACTGTGATAGCTTTACCACCAATAACGCCAGCTCTAGAAACAATGCTGTTATGACAAAAAGTCATCGAGACTAAAGTGATTGTTGTGTCGCTCGTGCGTGTCTGCTTGTCGCCACCGATACGGCCTCAGAGTAACTTTGTAGAGCCAATAACAGTGGAGATACCAAGATCAAACATAAAAGATAAACAATATAGAATTATACACGCGATAGCTACGCGCTGAGCCAAGAGAATAAGTTCACAAGTCAAGCACAAAAAAAAAAAAAGACTTCTAGACAGATAGGCAAAGTTCGTTGTTCTGTATGGTTTGTTGAGAGATGGGCCCGGCAGTGGGTGGGGCTGGAGGGCGGCAGAGGCCCACCCCCGGCTTTCGGACCCGCGTGTCCATCCCCTCTGAGCCTACCCCCCTCTCGCCTTGCATGGTCAATTTTCTTTCAGTCGGAGCCAGAAGTTCCTTTAAAACGAGCCTGCATTACCCATCAATTTTGTATCTCCAACAGTTTTCAGCCTTTTTTTTTCAGCCCTGTCCACTCTCGTTGTTTCATCCAACGTCTGCTACTGTCCAGTTGCCACTATCGCCTCTCTGCAACTCACTTCCGCTACTATTTCTACTGCTTGCGCATCTAAGCACGTTGTACGGGCCTGCTGTCTCTACCAGTCAGCTAACTAAACCAGCCGCAGCAGCACGTTATTTGAGAACCAGTTCACTGACGTATCCAGACAATTTTGGCCCAGCTTACTTTTTTCTATTTTGCACAAGTCTATCGAAATAGCCTCAGAGGATACGCATAGCACATTTCCAAACAAAGAGTGTCGCAGACCTTTTGCTGGGTGACCCAATTGATCTCCTATTGGCGATTCGCAAGAGTAATGTCGCATTGGTATAGCTTGTGCATGATCGACATCTAACCGCCTGCAACTTCCATTCACGTCCACTCTTGTCTGTTCAACCAACCCACAGTAGCGCTTATTTCTCCAACCCAGAAGCCCTTTTGGTTGTCTTTCCTGCAGTCTTAACATTTCTCTGCGCCTTGGGGGAGTGCCTATACTTCCTCCCCTTTTTTACACGGCTTCCAGTCATCCTTCTACCCTCGTTTTATATCGGCTCACAGCGTTATCCGCGAGTATCTTCGGAATAAGTAAGTACTCGTTCAGTTATTTGTCAAAGGCTGTCCGCTGCTATGTCATCTTGCTGGTGGCTGGACTCTGTTGCTGGTGACATGCATGTCGCCACAGGTACCCTGTCCCCACTGCGGCTACAAGGCAAACCACAGTTGTCTTTATGTCGCTTCTTGTTAGCGACAGGGCGCTGTGGGTGTGTTTCTGGGAAGCTCCAACCACACACTGGTTTTCTTGATCTTGCACTGCCCAGATATCCACAATCTCCCCCAGCCTTGCTAAGTCTCTCCCTCCCTCTGCTGGGGCAGCTTCTGATCGAGTATTGGCCTGCTATTGGCTGAGCTCCAGTACCTTCTCATCCTGCGCTGGCTGTGCATGTAGTAGTATTGCAAGTGGGGAGGTTACATGTCCTTGTATCCAGAGAAAGGGCTTGCTTCTGATTACCACTGCCGGAATGGCCAAGGGCCCAAACCACTCTACCACTGCAGCTATCTTTCCCCCCTGAAGCTATCTATACTATAGCGCTAAGTGGTCTATACCCCTCTTTTTGTATTTTGAACTGTTTATGCATGTTGTAGGCCGATATCTAAGCATATAGGTAGCACTCGAAAGCATGCGAGGAGACGAGAGTGTCTCTGTCTGCCAACTCGAAGAAGCCAGCCGCGCACTCGCTACTCTGTGTAAAGACATGACCAGTAGCATTGAGGTAAGCCTTACAACTACAGTGCCTTTCATTTAATTTTTACACATGTCGGCTGCATGTGGTGTCATGGGGCGGCGGCACAGGCCGGGACAATGCCAGTAGCCGCAATAGCGGACTGCACAGACAAAGTGGGAGAAAAACTGGATTTAGCACTACGTATTAGCCATATATTAAAATCCGGGAAGCTATCGTGCCCGTGCCAACCACACGTCTTCCTCTGCTGGATCCTGTGCCCGCAGCCCGATATTTGGCGAGCAGCCAAGTCGCCGGGTTTTTAAGCAGAACGCAGTAGCGATGTGGTAGGCGTTGTAGCCAACCCGCTGCGAGCAGATAGAATAATGTTCGGTTGCATCATTGTTTCGAGTCGGCAGTTGGGGAGAACCCGGACTCGAGTCTGATGCAACCGAACGCACATCTTCAGGCTGCCTGGCTGTAGCCCGATGGGCAATATGCCCGCTAGTTTCTACATGTCTGGCGCAATTAAGACGGATGGTTCGACGCGCGCCTCCTCCCCCCCTCCAGTCTGTGATGGCACCTCCCCCTCTCTCTTTCCTCTGAAAATATCCCTTCCTCCCTCTTTAGCCTCCTATTATTTTTTCTATCTGGGCCTGCACTAACTGCATGTCTGCTATGCCCAAAGTTGCTACCTGTTTATTTACACATCTGCACATAGGATTCGATGGCTTTGGAACAACAGCCTAAACGGCGACGCACTGAATCACGGGTACGTTCTACACTATCACTTCTGTGCACAATAGTTACTGGATAATCTGCTGTATATTAACCCCCCGACTCTTGGAAATCAAGCATAAACAAAAATACTAACACATCTCTGCACCTTTTTTGCCGTCTGTGCGTCCTCTTAATGCACTGAGTGGGGGTCTTATATTCTATCTTGGACTTGAGCTTGATTTAGGCTACCGCCACGGAGTCACCGCCAGCGCAATCGCCACTTGCAAAACAGAGCCCTTCAACAGGTAAACGCGCGCCATCAGTCGTGGCGCACTCACTACCCGCCATACGTTCGCCGACAGTTCCATCTCTACAGCCGATGCCATTGCATCCACCGCCGCAGCAGCACCAGCCTGTTCCGCCACCGTATCACTACGACTCGCTGGCTGGGTCCGGACAACCGCATCATTACGACTCTTTGGCTGGTTCAGCGCCTCAGCAGACGCAGTACCACTCACATCCGCCCCTTCCGCCACTACCGCAGGTACAGGATGGGTCACAGCAGCATCTGGCAGGCTACACGCAGGCTACAGGCGTGCAGGCTTCTACAGCGCCCGGAATTAGTACCATGCCTGCACGCTTTTTAAGCGCAGCCACTACTAGCACTCAGCAACACCAGCAGCTTCCGACGCTTGGACCTCATTCGCTAGGGTTGATTGCACACTCGGCACCTTTGGCTGCTTCCGCCTCCACAGTCTCGGGGCCTACTGCTGCTACCGCATCCACTCCTTCTGCGCAGCTGCCGCAGTCTTTTGTGTCTCCGCACGGCATCCCCACCTCGCTACTTGGCCACGGCTCGGCTGTTGCTAATGCCGAGTACGGCGTGTGGTTTTACCCCCACCACCACTTGGTGCAGGCTGACCGTGGCGTGGGTATGGGCGGTATGGCTGGTAGTGCGAGCGCAAGTCCACTTTCGCAGCACACCATCGCATCTACGGACCAGTCATATCCGTTGCAGGGACAGTTCGACACTCAGATGCGCTACATGGCTGTTCCAGGTCAGCCGTCGGGGGCACCCAAGCCCATGGTCTCAGCAGCACTTCCAATCGATCGCTCTCTCCGCCCTATCTCGATAGCCAGTCAGCAGCAGCAGCAGCAGCACGGGCTGGCAAGTATGCACTATTCGCAGAGCCCTGTCTACCAGAACCATGGCCAATATCATCCCAGTTACTACCACCCGCAGCATCAAATGCCCCCGCAATCTCTGCACCCATCCATTATTCCGAACCAGTCGCAACACCCGCAGCATCACCCACCATTCCCAGCGCAACCTTCAGCACTTGCGGCGACTGCGCCAATGAGCGAGTGCAGCTCCACACACACATCCGTTGGCTGTGGAGCCAATGGGAGTGTTATGCATCCTAGCGCGTACGGCGCCATGCACCCGCCTTCAATTGACTCGGTTTCTGGCGATCAAGTGTCTGCTGCACAGGTTGCAGCCGCCGTAGCAGCAGCAGCAGTATCAGCTCATTCGATTCCGGTCAGCAATACTGCAGTTGGTGTTGGGGCCGGCGCTTCTGGCTCAGCATCCAGCAGTGCTATAGGCTTTGGCGGCAGTCGCTTGGCTGCTGGCGCTAACGATCCCGAGCAACAAGGGATTCCTGCATTCAAGTTCTCAATGAGCATGCCTACGAACTCCGAGTCAAATATCCCAGAGTATTTTGAGGTAAATATGCCAGCCTTTGATTGTGTAGCAGCCTGGGTCAACTGTGTATGGTATTATGTGGCAGTATGCAACAGAAATTTACTGGTTGTACTAATTGTCGTATTTTTGACATTTTAGAGCTACTCGCAGGGCTACATGATGGGCAATGCGCCGATAATGGAGCCCAGTCCCGCATCTCCCGCCGAGCAGACGCTGGACGCCGAGCTGATGGCCAGGCTGGATGGCCTTTTCATGAAATATCTGGAGGCAATCTGCTCAAACAGTAAGTACAATCTGACAACGTAGTGCGTTGTTCTTTTTTGGCAGTGGCCTGTCCCACGCCGCAGTGCGCGAGAACCGGCTGGCGATTGTTGGCGGAAGCACAATGCTTCTACTTTGTGCCACACTGCTTTGTTTCGATGGGCTTTCTATGAAAGCATTGCTTGCTTGTACTCGCCACCGCTTTCAGCTGCATTCCATTGTGTGGCCATTGACATGATTATTGCCACCGCTGTCAACAACAAATAGACAATAGTGCGCTACACAGCTATCAATGTCCATGGCATGCTTTGGCGATGGACTACGTTGTTTGGTTATTCAAGCAGCGATAGGCATTCGTCGCTGATCCAAGCCCGCCTTACCAGTGGCATTTTTCATGGTAGCAGCTGCATGCGCGTGTGCGCACACGCGTGCGCTTTGACACCAGTTCAGGTAATCAAATCTACTGTTTCACAAAGTATTGCTGTCGATTTTGTAGATATCACGGTCGACTCCGAGGGCGAATCAATGTAAGTTCCATGGTCCAATTTCCTATTTTAAAATATGCATGCGTTGGCAAAGCGTAATGTACATCCCACACTGTGATGGACTCCTTTCTTTTTTTGTGCCTGTGCGTTATTCAATGCGCTTCAGACTACTTTACAAAATTTCACGTCCCTTGGCTTCCTCCACCGCTCTGCGGCACCACACGGTGTGGTGCATGCATGCCTGCTTTTTTTATATGTTCATGACGAGAGCCGATCATTTTTTTCAGTAGAAACCTGCACTTGCACGAAAGCGCAGGTCTCCCAGTCACGCTGAGAGCCCAGCCTGCATGGAAGTCGCTTTTCTGCTTGTCTGGAATTACCATGCATTTATTATTTTCGGACTAGCGGTCCCAAAGCGGTCTGAAAAAAAGACGCTCCTGCCTTAGCGGTTTTCCATTGCTCTGATCTCTGCTGTCGATCCCTCTCGCGTCTATCTTGCGTGTTGCACATGATTACTACTTAGTGTCTCGCAAGCTATGATTCGGCTTTTGTGTCGGTTCTTTCAGCCGAAAACCTTCCACAACTTTTTTTTTTGCTTGCGTCACCACTGCCTGCTCTATTTGCATGATGACTGCATTATATTTCGGAGTTGCGCGCGTTTTCTAAGGGCATTGTTTACCTTTGGCGCTTTTTTCCCAATTTGTGACTAAACGGATCTTTCCTGCTGCGTTGCGCAATGGGCAAGCCTCTGCAGGCCAATTTTAAACACGCGGTGTTGGTTTGCCCTCCGACATATGCGTTTATTAGCTGCACTGCCTGCAGACTGCTGAGTGTTGATCTGCAACAATCCTAATTTCCACGCGCTCAGTTCGGCATACTGGATACGGTACTTTTGTATGGTTGAGAGTGGGCTTGAGCACACCTTTCCGTTTCACATATCCCAAACCCCCATCTTCAATATCTGCTGTCTGATGAGCTGACTTTATGTGCAAGCAGATCCGCATGCATCCAATATCTGTTGTCAATCGCCTTGTTTGGATCTTTTTTTCGTGAACTGCCAGGTTCACCTACAAACAGCTCTTATCTCCCACCACTCTAAAATCAACATTCCCTTTATTTCTTCTCTCTCTCTCTCTCTACTCCGCCTGTGGGTGGATACTGCTTTGACAACTTGTGGTTACATATTTGTTTCTTTAAGCTGGGGGGGTTTTTGCCAATGAGAACCTGTTTGGGTTTATGCAGGCAAACGCATTGCATACAAATTCATTGACTGACCATTTTTTATTGCGTCGTTATTTGTGTGATCTTTGTTTTAATGATGCACATGCGTAGCCACCAAACGCAAATGGCCAAAAAGCTGGAAAAGCTCGAACAGTGTGCTGAATATCGTACGTTCCGCTTCCGGATACAGGCCTTCTCCAATGGCTTCCGTGAGTTTATTGAACGTGAGGCTGGGCTTACTGAGCAGGCTGTTAGCAAGCAGCAGTTGCGCAACTACCTGCATCAGCAGCACTACATCTCCCGATACAATGAGGATGGAAAGAAGGCGAAGAGCAAAGGCCACCACGTATGGAATGTCGAAGCAAAAAAGATGTCCCGTAATACATGGTGGTTTAAGGAGTTTGTGCGTCGCATTGCTGCCCCGCCGCCAAAGGCCATTGCTGGTGTACCCTACGAATGGACTCCAACCATCTGGGATCCCCAGATCAAGGCTCCCAAAGTCTATTTTAGCTCCGAGTGGCTGCCTCCGTGGCTCCGCTGGGAAAACAACACGCTGCGCGGCCTTCCGCCGGTTGACGCTGCTGACTGCAGCGTCGGCGTGGTTGCAAGTTACTATCAGGGCAAAGAAGGTAAGCGATATTTCTGGATGCTGTAAGAAATCAGCCAATTCTTATCTAATCATCTACACTAACAACACTATGCCTGTGTTATTTAAAGCTTTCTGATATGTGTGTAGTGTGTCACTTCAAGTCAAACTTTACGATCCATGTGATGCCACACACGCCCTCTGGGAATGTGTTTCTGCCTTAGCTTTGTAGGCTGGCGTGTGTGGTCGCAATAGAAGCAGCTGTGATTGCTGTTTTATTTTATTCTTACTTGCTTCACTCCAGACTTTGTGACTGGGAGTGGACATGTTTTTACTTCTGTCACTTATTTGCCTTTTTTTGCAGGCCTTATGAGAGGACGAACCAGAGCTGCTGGCGCTTGTATTCGAATCAGCCATGGCGTCCGACATTTTCACGCATAAACTCAAGCACTAGCATAACGCAATAAAATATTATTATTCAGTCAAGAGCGGCTTATGAGATAGCGGTTAGCTGTTGCTATCAACATCTGGCATTATGATATATTCTGTATCTGTAGAAAAAAGTCCTCAAAAATTATCAAAAAAACTATAAGAAAATTTTGTTCCTGAATTAGAGTACTGATGACTATTCCAATTGTTGTAATATCTGCGACTAATCAGAAGTGGTCGCAACATTCCCACGCTAAAAAAAAACTGGCATTTTATTTATGCAGGCTGAATAGAATATCCCGAAAGTTTAAAACACCAGCAACATTGCGGTTCCAATACCTCGGATTAGGATAAGAACCGGGGGAGAAACTGGTAGAAACAACAAAAGTGGGATTGCGTCGCACCTTGGGCTCAAAATACCTTTCATCTACACAGTAGAGAACATGCCAAGTTACCATATCCCTATGAGTTATTCTTCCTTTGAAGATCTTTAAGTCTCAAAACACATCCATTATATCCAAACAATGATATGTGCTAGGCAATTTTCTCTAACCAGTTCTACCTAACGTTGTTCATGGAGAGACGGACAAAAACCAACAAAATTCGCAAACAGTGCTTATATATAGGAAAGGATGACATTAGGCGCATACACTCTACGCGCGTGCATATGTCCTTCCTCCATCTCTTAAACTTTGGCATTGATAGTTGTACGGTCTTTTTACACTCGTCTTTAATTTTCTCTCTTTTCTAGCGTACTTTTCTAACCTTTACTTACATCTTTTGGCAGCTTCATATCTGTCTATTTTTTTTTTCTCAACATTTAAACATCCAGTCTCCTTGCTATTGATAGAAACTTTGCATCTTTAAAATGTCAACGTTTGTAGCTGTGGTCATCAAAAAAATGTTGCGCATTTTATTTTTCCATTGTCAGAGTTCAAATATCTTGCATTAGCACATTACTGGGTTGTGTAAATGCCAGTGTTTCTAAAGCTAGAACTGTCCCTAAGAGAGTCATTGTGTGCTTTATATTCAAGAACACACTCGGAAGGTAGTCCCATGACCTGTTTCATGGTGTTTAGGATCCCGAAATTCGCCTTTGTGTCAAGGGCTGTCCTGTTCCACAGAGAGATAATATCCTCCGAGTTTCTAATCGAAAGGACAATACCACAGATCTCGTCCGCTACTTCAAACGCATTGCCCACAACTGCAATTGCCAACCTCTCCCAGAGTCGTGCTGTGAGCCCCTTCTTGAGCCGGATCATCCACTTGCCGCCGTTTATGTTCACTGGATCCTCCCACACTGGCCTGACGCCAGCACGGAACATGTGGTAATCCGTGATAGTAGGCACCTGGTCTGCGCGCTTCAGATGACTATAAACTGCCCAGAAGGTCTCGACAGTGGCAAATGTTGCAATCTTGGTCATTGCTGCCTCGTAGTCGCTAATTTTTTGTCCTGGCGCCCGGTGCATAAACCAGAACGACCAGGAAAAACATAGTGGATGCTCGTCAGCCGAGTACTTCCCGATGCTGTCCTCGCCATTATCCTCACTGCCTGCAATCCCATCCAAATCCTCGTGCTGATCTTCCTTTACGGCTTCTGTATCTTCTGTGTCCTGGCCAAATAGTCGCTGACTGCTCCATGCTCCGCGCTGCGAGTTTGGCGCAAGATACGACCTAACAGAGACCGTGTCTCTGACGTCAGCCGCCTCGTCAGCCACTGTAGGCTCTGGCTGTGGAGTATTAGCAACAGACAGAGCCACTGGCGGTACAGGGGCTGCGGAGGTAACGGCTGGCGCTGGTCCTTTACCTCGTTTGTACTGAACTAATTTTGTTGGAGGCTTTGTGGTGGTCTGCGGGTTGTGGATCGCGTCGTGGAGTGTCTTTGTTGTCGAGGGCTGCTTGCTCGGCTCGGCGTACATGTGAAGATAAAATAGCAAAGGAAGCAGGAAAAAAGAGTGGTCAACGAATCGAGAAAGCTTTTTGGATTATATTTAGTCTTTATGTCACCGCTAATGCTTTTTCAAAATGTAGCCGTTCAAGCGTGTTTTTGATTGACGCGTGCGCTCAAGGTGCTGGTAAGCAAATGGTATACAGAGCATGCAAGGTGGTGATTTCAATAAAGCGTTAAAGTCTAGCACGCAAAGAAAGTAGTATCGGGTTTTGGTGGATTTTATAAGAAAGGTAAAGTGCACAACCCAGTTGCATGGTGCTTATGCTTGCAAAAGAACACTGCGCTCTTTTTTTTTTTTCTGCCTTTTCATGTTGACTTTGAGTCGAGCCGCTATGAGCCACACTCCAGAGCTTCTTGTTTTCTAATCGGAAGCCCAGGTAGCGCTGGCAAAGGAGCAGAGGTTTCGGCCAGTGACGAAGGCGTCCAAGAACGTCCCAAGTGTGGTTCAATTGCTCAAACTATCAACCGACACTAGTCAAGAGACCAAGGCAATTAACCACATACTGCAGTATAGTCCGAGCGGTGGCAAAAGAGATTGTTAGGATTATTAACAGGCAACGCGCACCTTTTTTGACCTAACATTGTCCATGGCAGTATAAGGGGTGGCAAAATATAAAAATATGTAAAACAAATTATATATAGGAGGGATGAATAACTTTCTCTGCATATGCATTAGGCCGAAGATAAGCCCGGGCTAAAGCCAGTGTCAATGGCGGTAAACCAATACTCTGACCAAAGCAATCAATGCTCGGGAGGACAAACGCCGGCTGACAGGGTCCAGATATCTATAAGATGCAGTATGGTGCTCAGTTAATGCGACGCAAAACCTTTCGCATAGAGCGCAGCCCAGTAACCGTTAGGGTGATAATCGAAAGTAGGGCAATGGCAGAAACGGCAATAAAGGCGTTGGGATGAGACTCGAACGAGTTGATAAGGTTCATTCCGAATAAGCCGGAAAGAAAAGTGCCAGAGCTGAGCGCGACTGTCAAGATAGTAAGACGGATTTCAAGCAGCAGCAGACTGTTGCGTTGCGAGTCAAGGATGATGTTGACTACATCCTCAGTGGTGCGCACATGAGATGACACGGACTCTACGTGGTTGACAATCTCCTCGACCTGTTTTAAATACGTCTCCATCATCAACTCAACTTCTTCATGGTCGTCTGTCTCGCGATGGCTGGCTTGAAGCTTCTGGGTCAAATACATTCCAGCCAAGTCTTCGTCCTGCTCCAAAACCTCCTCAATTGCGTCGCGGATGTTCAGCACCTTTTGCCCAAAACGTGAGAGACGCTTGGAGTACTGTAGCAACTCCCTCAGCTTTGACCGATCCACGCTGGCTTCTAGATATGCCAGCAGGTTCTGAACAAGATTCACCAAGACCTCCTCGTCGCTCTGCAGTGTGCTTACAACGCTGATAAGCACGGCCTCTAGAGCCCTAAACTCAAAGGGCTGCGTGGACTCGGTATCTACGGCGATACCACTATCGGTCGTAATAGTGCGAGTACTGCTGCTGCGCAGACGCTCTTGCAGCTCATATATCAAAATGCTCTGGTTGTAGTTGCTGGGTGTGCCGATAGAGTCAAACAGTACAATACGATCGGCCTCAATTAAGGCACGAATGTGCAGTAGATTGACTAAAATAGCGTGTTTGCGCACCAGAATGGCTGGCATCTGGTTGACAAACTTGCTATCAATCTTACGCAGGTCTCGTGCCTGCAGGCCATGCTGAGCACACAACTCGGATTTTTGAAATTCGCCAGCACGAACAGTGATATTGCCATGCATGTCCAGCTCCGTGCATCGCAAAGTCAAGTCGGACGTAAGCTGGGTCTGGTATATACGTGGTTGGGCCTCGCTCCCCGACTCGGGATCTGGGGGCTCCGGCTGCGGCTGTGATGAAGGGTTCGCACTGCGCTGGTATCGGTATACCTCCTGCATCAACGGCGAGCCAGATCCGGCTGCAGAAGTTCGTGGATTATGTGGCGGCTGCGAGTCGCCAGCACCCTTTGCGCCCTTTAGTGGACGCGTGCGGTGTTTAAGATCCAATGTAAAGCCTTGAGAGACTTTCCCCTCCTCGACGGCCTTCTCGACCTTGTGCGAACGACCCCTTCTAAGCGACTCTAGGTCAGGCAGCAGATCAAACATGTTGAAGGAATATAATCGGAATTGCGCTTGATGTGTTCTAGGCGTTAGTCGGTTTGCTGCGCCAGTGGTCCGACAGGGAGCGGTCTTTGCTAAACCGAGACCAGTTACTACGGAGTATCGGCGCGATCTAACAGAAACGGCGTGTTGTGCTATTCGTATTGCGCTGACTGGATGGACTCTACACCAGGCCAGCGGTGCGGACGACAAAGTGTCCAGCAGCGCAGTCCTCATTGCGTGGTACGTAGCGCTTGGTCCTTAATAAGAAAAGAAAAGAGCACTGCGGCTGCGTATAGACAACATAAATGGCTGATAGTAATAAATTCCAAGCAATGCAAAGTCCTGCTGAGCAAAAGAGGGGTGAAATTTTCCTGATGGTATGGAAGAAACCAAAGTTGGTTGATCCAGCATGGCAGATCAAGTGGTCCAGTTTGTAATGACCGTAATGCCATGGTCGCACGGAAAAGCCCATATCTTGTGAGGTGTTTGGAGTAATTGCCTTCGGGTTTAGACTGGCTGCGTTGGGCAGACCGCGGACGTCGCACAGTAACAGTCTTACACACACCCCCCACACTTTATCGCGTATCGTATTGTATTGTATCAGATCTACGCAGCTATCATATAAGGAATTAGAGATCGTTATGCTGGCACGGCGGTCATTGATACGCACGCTGGGATGGCGCGGAATAAGCACAGCATCCGAAGGGCGGCGACCACTGCGCGTGCTGGGGCTGGAAACGTCGTGCGACGACACAGCAGCGGCAGTTGTCACAAGTGATGGCAGCATCCTTGCAGAGACCAATGTGCACCAACACGAAGTGCATGAGAAGCACGGCGGCATTGTACCACTACTTGCAGCAGACCGGCACCTGCAGAAGATCCCGCTGGTTGTGCGCGAGACGCTTGAAAAGGCAGAGATGCGAATGGAAGACATTGATGCAGTGGCGGTGACGCGCGGGCCGGGTCTGCCAGCCAGCCTAGTGGTGGGTCTGGCGGCGGGCAAGACTCTGGCAGCAGTACACGCAAAGCCGCTGATCGGTGTGCACCACATGGAGGCACACGCACTGATGGCGCGCATGGGAGCAGAGCAGAAAGTACGGTTTCCGTATCTGTGCCTGCTTATCAGCGGCGGACATACATTGTCACTGGTGGTCCACGATGTCAATCACCACTCGCTTATCGGCCAAACACGCGACGAAAGCGTCGGCGTAGCATTCGATAGAGTCGCGCGCGAGATGGGGCTTCCGTGGATTGATGCGCAGGTTGGCGGCGGCGCTGGTGCTGCACTCGAGCAGATTGCGCGCGACGGTAATGCGGCTCGCTTTCCGATGCCGATGCCCATGAACCAGTCTAACACCGCCCGCGACCCGGGCTTTAGCTTCTCAGGGATCATGTCCCACGTTGCCCGCATGCGCGAGCAGCGCGCCTTTGATCACACGTGCCACCAGGATCAGGCTGATCTTGCCGCAGCCTTCCAGCAAACTGCTGTCACGCATCTGCAGAAGAAGACCGCTCTGGCGCTGGCGCACGCTGCGAATGTGCTGAACACCCGCGTCACGGCTTTGGTTGTCAGTGGAGGCGTTGCCAGCAACCAGGCCGTGCGCCAGAGCCTTAACACCCTGGCGCGGCGCAATCATCTGCCGTTGATCTGCCCGCCGCCGCGACTGTGCACGGACAACGGCGTGATGATTGCCTGGGTCGGCATTGAGCGTCTGCGCCGTGGCATGCTGGATCCGTACGACATTGACTTTATTCAGCGTTGGCCACTGGACCAGCTCAAGCCATATGCACCCGGCGAGTCGAGCACTTAGTTTCCAGTGATCTGCCTGAGCCACACGCCAATCCCGCAGAATGGGCCGAAGCGACCGCGGAGAGCAGCAGGGTAATCGGCGCCTCCCCTACTCCTCGAGGATCACTGCTTTCTGCAAGTCGCTCCCACCAGCCTATGGCTGGCTCTGCCTATTTCCTACAGTGTTCATGTGCTGGTCGTATCGGGCGAATTATCGCACGGCCTCGCCCATACGACACCATTTTTTCTGCCGACGGCATAATCAAGCCCACCTTCTTGTCTCTTGACTCGGAAACCCTACTACACCTACTCTTTTATTTTATTTTTATATAATGTTTGCCGACCCAGCTGTGCTTGTTCTTGCTGTCGCCGCTGTCGTGGCCGGCGGCGTATATTTTTACTACTTTTCGCCGCAGGCAAACCTGCCCGATATCCACCCGCTGCAGCTTGCGCATCAGGCGTCAGTCAGTCGCGTGCGCGAGTCCGTCAGCGAGAGTCCTGTCTACCGCTCCAAGTCTGCTCCTGAAGGGTCGCCGCTGTTCTCAACACCTGCTGCTGAGCTAAAGACCCTATGTGATGTGCTTCGTGTAGGACGCCGCGTCCAGCGCCCTGACGCCGTGCAGACTGAGGCTGACGGTACGCTGTTTACGGAACCTACTGAGGCAATGACTACACGGGCACAGGCGCTTGCTGGTGGGCTGATGCGTCTACTTGAGACACGCACTGGCACTGCTAGAGCCGCTGCGATCTTTCTTCCTTCGGGCGTTGAGTTTCTACTTGCTTACCAGGCCTGCATCGAGGCGGGTGTTACTGCAATTCCGATTGCTGCTGCCCAGCCGATTTCCAGCGCTGGCGCCATCATTGAGCATGCGAAACCCAGTGCACTGATCACCACTGCTGCGTTGGCGATGGAGCTCACCTCATCACTGGGTGCTGCAGTTATGCCTGCCCACGTTGTTGTTGTTGGGTCCCTTGACGACTCTGATACAGCTACCATACTTAAAAAGGCTGCAGAGGTTTTGTTGTTCGAGGATCTTGACCAAGGCGCTGTGCCAGAGAAGGACGCCGAAGTTAAACCTGCAGATCCTGCGTATGTACTCTACAGCGTCGACGAACTTAACAATTTGCGCGGCGTAGTTATTACACACGCCAACGCCCTTGCAGGTCTTGCAGGTCTTATATCAAGCCTTCCGCCTGCGCAAAGGCCAACTAATGAAGATGTGTTTTTGTCAGTTGCGCCGATGGCCGTTGGAGCCAACCTTAACTTTATAAACCTTGCACTGCTGCAGGGATGCTCCATCGCGGTTTCTGAGACCGTCGATGCGGAAGAGTTTGCTTCAATGGCGTACCTTGTCAAGCCAACATTCACCTACATCGATACTGTGGTTGTACGCGATCTTGTGCAGCTATTCTACTCGCACATTGACAAGTACCCGAAACTCGAGAACAAGGTTTTTAATGCTGGGTATCGGCGTGCCGCGGACTCGCTTATGCGTGGGATACTGCCCAAGATGAATTTCTGGGATTTGACATACTTCCGCCACTACCGCAATGTCATTGGTGGCCATATGAAACTGATGTATGTAGACGGTCCGACGACCCCAACAAAGAGTCTGGAATGGTTACGTGTGCTGCATGGTGCAAAGGTTATCCCGATTTTTGGTACCCCAGAAACATCTTCCATTACCACCGCTGGTCAGCTCTACGACTATGCATCTGCTATTGACACACACAATGTTGGTGCACCCTTGGCCTGCAACGAAATCAAAGTAGTGGATGCAAAAGATGTTGGCTTATTAGCAGAAGATCAGCCCAATCCACGCGGTACTATTGCTGTGCGTGGCCCCAATGTAACTGCAGCGCTGTGGAATGTGCACGAGTCAGCGGAGCATGCTGACGGGTGGTTACTTACATCTTATTATGGCGAATGCCTTCCCAACGGCACACTTTCCGTGCTTGGAAGCCGCGACAATGTCATAAAGAGTGCGCTGTGTCCAACAGGCTACATATTCGTTGAGCAGCTTGAGCGCGTGATTGCGTCTTCTCCAGCAATTAACGATGTCTGTGTTGTCGCCAAGCCTAATTCTAAATCCATTGGAATGGTCATCTACCCACGGCCCATGGAACTTTTTGATGCTGGCATAAGACTGAAGAAGGAGTACAAACTTGCCCAAATCGATAACTATCCTTGGTGCTTTGACTACATACGTGAAAAGGTGGTTGAGGCTGTAAGAGAGGCTGGTAGTTATCATTGGATAGCAGAGCTGCCATCTGACCTTATCCGCGTTAAACTTGTGTCGGAGCCATTTACCACTAAGAATGCGCTTGCACATGTAGATGGTACAAACAACCGGAGTGGTGCACAGAGAATTATTAATTAAAGCTAGTAGGTTTTCTACTATTAGATGATAAGATTTTTTATTATCTTATAGAAACCATTTAAATAAAAACAACATTGCGACGCTCTGACCTCATCTTTTTCTGTGAAATCTACAGTATCTTGTTAATGATTGCGTTTAATTACACTTTTTTATATAGTTAAGAATTTATATATTAAAAACAAGTCGTTGAATATTTTAATTACCTAAAAAAAGTTGCTCTAAAAGGCCAATTTGACAAAAGTAACACTGGCTAGCAATGGATGGATATGTTGATATTAAAGGAATGTGTCTAGAAAATGGTGCTTGCGCTGTTGCAAGCGTTGCAGTTTCTGTTGACTGAGTTTGCATCCTTATTGTTTATGTAAAGCGTGTCGTCATTGAAATGCGCACAGTTGGCATTGCTGTTAAGATTGTTGGTAAAGCTGCTTGCAAAGGGGAAACCCCATCCGCCCCATCCGCCGACTCCACCCCATCCACCACAACCACCGCAACGTGTGGACAATGCGCTAGTTCCGGGCGCCTGGACAGGTGCAGCAAGCGATGATGCAAAGAGGGCAATTGCTCCAACAGTGACGGTGGTAACAGAGGCAAACATTTTGTAGTTAAAAAAACTTGAAATTTTGATTTTGTTGGATATAGTCGGTAATCCGCTGTGTATAAAAAGTAGAGCTGTGTTTGTAAGCGATGTT